>JASCZW010005494.1:0-183239 GCA_034211315.2 Aedes japonicus | reverse complement strand
CGATCGGAACACAAACAACAGTAGGAAATTGACCGGCGGTGGTGTTCTCGTTGCAGTTAGTGTCAGGTTGAAAGCAAGTGCAGTTGAAGACGATTCCTGGATCACCGTAGAACAAGTTTGGGTAGCAATTCAGCTTAGAGGCCGTAATCTATTCCTTTGTGCGGTGTACATTCCTCCGGATCTAACTCGAGATTTAGACCTAATTGATGCGCACTGCCGATCTGTTTCTGCTATTTCGAATACGGTTGCCCTCCATGATGAAATGATTATTTTGGGAGTCTTCAACCTAGCGGGCATTGCATGGACTCCAACTCACAGCGGCTTCCTCCGTCCCGACCATGAACGTTCCTCTTTCCACGCAGGGGCTATTCAGCTTCTGGACAGCTACAGTACCGCAACTCTATTCCAAGTTAACAACGTGGTGAATGAGAATAATCGCTCTCTAGATCTCTGCTTCGTGAGTGGCCAAGATATTGCTCCCTTCATCTCTACAGCTCCCGTGCCTCTAGTTAAGGATGTCCCTCACCATCCTTCTCTAATAGTTGCTGTCGAGGACGTTTTAGCTCGGACTTCGTCGACACTCCTGCTACTGTGTCATATGACTTCCGTAGAGCCGACTATCGCAGTATTGGTGATGTTTTATCTAGTTTGGATTGGCAGAGCATTCTTGATTCGACCGACGTTAACATCGCTGCTCAAACTTTTTCCCACGTCTTGGCTTATGTCATTGACAGACACGTCCCAAAAAGATTGTTCAGACTGACTCTCGGGTTCCTTGGATGACGAACGCTCTTCGCTCGCTAAAACGGATTAAAAGGGCTGCTCTTAAAAGATTCACGAAACACCGCACCATGTCGCTTAAACGCCACTATAGCAGACTCAACTACGAGTATAAACGGACCAGTCGTGCACATTTTCAACGTTATCTGAGTGGGGTTCAACGGCGTCTCAAATCTCATCCGAAATCTTTTTGGAGCTATGTTAATCAACAACGTAAGGAAGTAGGCTTACCTTCATCCATGTTCTATAATGGCGAAACTGCTGGCACTCAAAAGGAAATTTGCGATCTGTTCTCGGTAAAATTTGCTAGTGTTTATGAAGACGAGAGGTTAACCAGTCATTCTGTTCACGCTGCCGCCGGCAATGTTCCCTTGGCAAATCAAACACTCAGCGTAGTTGATGTGGATTCAGAATCAATCTCGAACGCGGCATTACACCTTAAAACTTCGCTTAAGCCCGGGCCCGATGGGGTTCCGTCGGTTTTTCTGAAACAGAACATGGCTTTTCTTCTGTATCCACTTCGTCAGATATTTCAGATGTCCCTCTCTAGCGGTACATTTCCTTATTGCTGGAAAATGGCGGACATGTTTCCGGTATATAAAAAAGGAAGCAAGCGGGACGTGAACAACTACCGAGGAATCACATCGTTAAGCGCTGTATCGAAGCTTTTTGAACTGGTCGTTAAGAACTCACTTTTACACATTGCAAGCAGTTGTTAAGTGACGACCAGCACGGATTTTCACCAGGGCGTTCCACAACTACAAACTTATTGTGCCTTACGTCGTACATCACTGATGGTATGATCGCTCGATGCCAAACGGACGTGATCTACACAGATTTAACGGCAGCTTTTGACAAGTTGAATCATGATATCGCGATCGCTAAACTTGACAGACTAGGAGTTGGTGGTAATCTTTTAAGATGGTTTCGATCATACCTCACAGGGCGTCAATTGACAGTTGCCTTGGGTGACCTACGTTCAAGGAGTTTCTGCGCCATGTCCGGGATACCGCAGGGTAGCCATCTGGGACCGTTGATATTTCTTTTATACTTCAACGACGTACACTATGTTATTGGAGGGCCTCGCCTGTCGTTTGCTGATGACCTGAAAATTTTTATGCGAATCTGTTCAACCGCCAATTGCCATTTCCTCCAAGCGCAGGTTGATGCCTTTGCTCATTGGTGTACTCTAAATCGGTTGGTGGTCAACCCGGCCAAGTGCTCAGTGATAACCTTCTCACGTCAGAAACAACCAATTTTGTTCAACTACCATCTTCTCGGTACAACCATCGAACGAAAGCAGTGCGTTAAAGACCTAGGTGTTCAGCTGGATTCGAAACTGACGTATACGCAACATTTATCGTATGTTGTTGACAAAGCTTCAAGGACACTCGGTTTTATATTCAAGGTTGCGAAGAACTTCAGCGACATTCACTGCCTTAAATCGCTCTATTATTCCCTCGTTCGTTCGACACTGGAGTATTGTTCAGCGGTCTGGAGTCCATGCTATGATAATGGCGCCGAGCGAATCGAATCTATTCAACGCCGTTTTCTTCGGTTCGCACTTCGTAGACTTCCTTGGAGCGACCCTTTTCGTCTTCCTAGCTACGAAAGTCGGTGTCAGTTGGTCGACATGGAGCCTCTGCGGGTCCGTAGAGATGTATGTAGAGCTTTAAATGCTGCAGATGTTCTACAAGGAAGAATCGACTGCGGAAGGATCCTTCAACAAATTAGCATCAACGTCCAACCAAGGCCAATGCGTCACAACTCTATGCTCAGGCTTCCTTTTCGCCGCACCAACTATGGGTTGAATAGCGCTATTCACGGATTGCAGCGAACCTTCAATAGGGTGGCGTCCATTTTCGATTTTCATCTGACGCGGAACGCACTTCGTCGGAGATTTTCTACCGTTTTTAGAACAATTGACACACGTAGTTAAGATAGTGTATAGCTTTAATTATTTTATTTGTACTTATTTATTTTTTTTGTTTTGACTCCAGTTAAGAGGTTATGTAATCGTTTCTTATTGTATTTTTTTTGTGTTTTTAACATCATTAGGACCTAAACTTGGTCTGTTGATGTCTACTTCAAATAAACAACAAATAAACATGGGCGGTGCGTGGGAGCGGATGGTGCGCTCTATAAAAACTGCAGTGGACACGGCATACAACAACTGCCGCAAGCTAGATGACGAGGCGTTGGAAACGTTTATGGTAGAAGCTGAAATGATTGTGAACAGTCGTCCACTGACATATCTTCCACTTACATCGGAGGAATACGAATCCCTCACACCGAATCATTTTCTGCTGGGGAACTCATCTGGTGTACGGCAACCGGCAGTAGAGGCAACAAATCCAGCGGACGCTCTAAGATCTTCTTGGGGTCAGATTCAGCAGCAACTCGACGTATTTTGGCGGAGATGGATTCGGGAGTACCTCCCAACGTTGACTAAACGTCCGAAGTGGTGCGGCGAGGTGAAACCGATCTCTGAAGGTGAATTAGTCTTTGTGGTTGGTGATGGCAGAAGGAATGAATGGATAAGGGGTCGTATTATCCAAGTAATAAAGGGGGTCGACGGTAAAATTCGGCAAGCTATAGTTCAAACTGCGAGGGGGCTAGTGCGTAGGCCGGTGGCTAGGTTGGCGGTTTTAGAAGTTGACGAGAATGGTAAAACAGGACCTGGTGGCCAGTGTTACGGAGGAGAGAGTGTTGAAACTGGGAACACTGTATGTGACGGTACAGTAGGGGCGGACGCAATTTGTCAACGAAGCTGTCAACAAGACTGTCAAGGTGACAGACACGAAAGAGCAGAAGGAAGATAGAGGGAAAAAAAGAAAAGGTCATTATACTGTGTAGAGTGAATTACGATTGAATAAAGCTAAAATTATAAATCTAAACGTTTAATTGAAGTTAGTTGCTTACGAATACATTTTGTGCATTCAAGAAATTGAAAGAACAAAACCTATTGTTCGGAACACAATTGTCCCTAAATTATAGCCGCAAACCGATTTTTTCTAAAGCTACTCTACTACAAAACACAGCCGTTGTAAGATTGCACGAAGAAAATCAATCCGTGGACACTTCTACCGACAACACAGAGAAAACTGAATTGTGCTTCTCAAAACCCGGTATCCGAATTCCGATCTGCCCCTCTAAACAACACGTACATCATTCAAGTTTGAAATTTGTATACCTAAATAGCATTTTTGTCTTCAATAAATTTTATTTAGCCACACAGAAGTTTTCAAGTACTTCGTCCACTTCCCAGAAACCCGCTTAAGACTTAAGGAATTTCTCTTGAACAAAATTACAATTTCATCCTGCAATAGTTCACGAAAGAATTTTTAATAAACAAATTAAAGCATCATACAGAATTACTTACTTAACCTTACGCACCGAACACTAATCATAAAAATTTCTTATTTTGTTTGCATTTGTTTCAGTTATGGAGAGACTATGACTTTATTCATGTTCTATAATGTGCTTAGGATGAGCATAATTTTCGTCAATATTTTCGAATGTAGGAATACATCGATTATTTTCTTCTACGAATTCCACAGCTAGAATTCAATCCTGAATGGTTAGTAAATATTTTATTAAAAATGCACAAACGCTGAGAACATGGGAGACAATTGTGAATAAAAAATTAAGTACGTTAAGGTTAATTTTATGCTAACATTTAGAAAATCAAACCTTTCTTAATTGCAAGGATTTGCTCTTTATCATCGTTTAAATCATCCATCAGTTCCAGCAGTTGGATGAAAGCTAAGATAAGAAAGAGTCAATTAACACTGGAAATTCATTAGCATATGTATTTTAATCTTACCATGTTTATCCCTTTCTCCCAGCATCATGAAAAGTATTCCGGCTTCTGGGTTCTTTGCAACTTCACTGAGAATCTTCATCGGAGAAGTTTTATCCTGAAGGCAGAATTGTTGTAGAACTTGCAAAATGTCCGACAGCATATCACTGCTCATGTTAACTCCCAAAAGTTTGTTGAGGGATGCATTCTCCAACCTCTATGGAATATAATACATTCTATTGTTGAACTATAATGACTAATCTAATGACCTTACCTTTAGGCATTGATATTTCTCTTCTGTTGTTTTCATGTTACACCAGCTGTGGTAGAATTTAACACTTGACGATGGAATGGGTGGATTTGGATTTGTAGTGGCAGATACACTGGTGGATCTATCTTGAGATTCTTTTATGGTTTCGGATGTCTGTGACGCAACAGCTTCGGTTTTGGTTGACTTGGAAGCAGATTGTTGTTCAGACTTTGCTCGGTCTTCCTGCAAATTTTCCATTGGACACTGCAATGGAAATTAGAAAAAAAAATCTGGATTTTAAGCTTTATGGCCATTGTAACTAGAATGCCTATAAATGCATAACAATGATTGACTCGCAAAAAAAGCCACTGGTTACGTTTGTCAGTTAGAACCGAATGAAAAATCTTTGTCGATTTATCGTGTAATACGGTAACGGGTCGCTCTTGCTCCTTAATTTGGTCTAAGTACAAGGCTGATAGCGGAATTATGGTTGAATAATAGTGGCTGTAGTGACTAAAATTATAAAAATAGTGACCAAATAGTTACCAAATAGTGACCAAATAGTGACTAAAAAGTCTATACGCATGATTGAAACGCCCTCCATCCAGCATGGCCTGTGCTAGAATTACTTCTGACATATCTTGCTTCTCAATCCCTTTTTTGAGCCGTTGGCATGTGAAGCTGTTTTCACAACCTAATTAGGCTCACCTACAACCGTTTTCTTAGTAAACAACTGGTTCCAATAATCCTCAATTCTGTACTCTATACTCAAGCTCAGCACCTATCATTTTAACAAGTTCACGACTGAATTAAAATGTACACTGGGGGGCAAATTTGTTTTCCGTCAATTTTTCTATCTAGAAAAAATAAAAAGCATATGAGTTTAAGACCTAATTGACAACCTAGAACCAGGAATAAAAAATAAATGCCTTATGAATAGTGTAAAGCGTTGTTTAAAAATATTGTACATATGCATAGGTAATGTTAGATTCTCATTTTCATTTCATTTTGCAGCACAGGGTGGGGCAGTAAGAGCGCAAGTCAATCCAAGGCTGATAGAGAAGGAGGGGTAATGGCTGACTCGCCACATGCAGGCTACATGATCGCCATGGGTGGGGATAAGGATTAGGTTGGGGAAGGGGTTTGTAGTGTTTTTGGATTGAGGTGATTGCGCTGCTACAAAATGGCCTGAAATGTTTAATTTGTATATTAATCGGTACAAGTAGTGCGTGTTTTACCATAAATCTTTTTAAAGCAATTTGTGAATAATATAATTTTGATTTAGTATATACTTACTTGGTCCTGGCTATACTTCTCTTCCTGTGCTCCTGTGTCCATCTTCTTTGCCATTATTGATTTGTCGAGTTTGACTAGGGCAGCATTCAACTCTTGAAATCCGGAATGAACACTCGTTGCCTCACGGTGTTACGTAAGCCGCGTGTGTGGGGCTTTAGTTCCATCAGGTACTTGAATTTCACATCCGCTTGCGGCCATGGTGGTTGCAAAACCGCGTGCAGAGAGTGAGTAACATAAAAATGAGAAGAAAAATATATTAGTGAGATTATTGGTGATATTCTCATTACGATTTTTGGTTTCCCTGACTAAAAAGTTTGAGTCATTCTAAACTAACCATAAACGAAAAAAAAACAAACAAAAAAATTGTCTCAACCCTACAGCCTTAGAGTCTACTCTACATCTTGGGATTAGTTGTTATCCCAAATCTAAAATATTTCGAATAAGAACTAATTTGAAACATCGAAGAGAACTGGTCTACCTCCTATCTAGCGGGTTTTTTTATATTTTCCTTTTTATTAATTTATAGTGTGGTATGAGGGATACAATCTCGTCGCCTCGCATTACACACACCCATAAACTTTAAATTAGAGCGGCCGGTTTGATGTGCCGTGTTTGAAATCTTTGAACTATGCAAACAAGGAGGCAACTAGAAAACGATAACCCTAGGATATTTTGGATGACTCATCAAGCACTGGTACTGATATAAACCACATGGAAAGGTTTATTCTACTGCTTCAAATGCTGTATCCTAAGCGGGCCCTCCGCGTCCTATCTCTAATGAAGCAGCTTGTCCTCGTCCGTCTTAAGTTACACTTTTCTATGACTATGTGCTTCACTTCGAACAGTAAGATAATTACCTCGATCAAAACATTCACCCTTTTCGAAGATGTTGCAATTACATTGACTTATTATACCATTATCAAACCAGGTATTTTGGTTATTCATTCCATTAAACATATGGATAAACAACAACATAAGTTGCCACGAAAATGAAAAGTGTACTTTTAGTCGTTTCCCTAAGATTGAAAGCAAGAAGTTTAAGAGTGAATTGCGGCCAGTATCACACCTGATGTTAGTGCCTTTATATAAACGTTCTACGACGTGGCAGTGAAAAAATGACTAGAATATGTGATACTTACACTACTGGTCAAATTCTTGGTCTCACATGCATGTTTATAGCATGAGATAAGCCCTCTCACCATCGACAAGGTGGAAAATTTGACCCACGAGAGGGACATATGCATAGGTAATGTTAGATTCTCGTTGATAAACGTTATATATTTTTATATCTTACTGAGAAGTTTTATCCAAAATGTACTTGAGTTCAAAACTTCAGATCTACAGTTGTAACAG
This sequence comes from Aedes japonicus, assembly GCA_034211315.2. Classification (NCBI taxonomy): domain Eukaryota; kingdom Metazoa; phylum Arthropoda; class Insecta; order Diptera; family Culicidae; genus Aedes; species Aedes japonicus. The sequence goes on along the minus strand of JASCZW010005494.1, from coordinate 175,758 downwards.
TAGCATTAAGGGCTATATAAGGTTATGATATGTATTCAAACTTATTTAATGAACATTTTAGAAGAAAAGTCATTATTTGATAACTTGATGATGTTTTAGGTCATCCAAACTGTCCTTGAGTTCAGAACTTAAGATCTACAGTCGTAACTATAGCTTTTATGGCTATACAAAGTTATGCAACATATTCAACGATATTCAGTAAATATTTTCGAGCGTAAAAAAAACCTCATGAGATAAACGGGGATGATCTGATCGAACAGTCCTTATTTAGAGTGCAGAACATCTGTTCTACAGTTGTGACAGAAGGTGTTTAGAGTGTGCAAAGGGACAATATGTATTTTACAATAATGATTGAATGGTGTCGAAGGCCAACAATGCGACAATCTTGGGATATTCTAGGTACTCCAAACGGTCCTTAAGTTCAAAACATGAGATCTACAGTTGTAACAGTCGTGTTTTTAGCTATATATGGTAACCATATGTATTCAAACATATTCAATGAACCTTTTGGAAAGTCAACAGTCATTATTTTATAACTTTGAGATCTTCTAGGTAATCCGAACGGTCCTGGAGTTCAGAAATTGAAATCTACGATAGTAATAGTAGTTTGTTGGGCTATACAAAGTTAAGCCACATATTCAAGCGTATTCAGTGAATATTTTCGAACGTAAAAATACACAAGAGGATAATCTCGGAATGGTCTAGGTGATCCAAACTGTCTTTGCATTCAGACCGTAAGATTTACAGTTGTAACAGTGAATTTTAGGCAATTCAAAGTTACAAAAAATATTCAAACATATTCAATTAACATTCTTAAAGTCAAAACACATTATAAAGCAAAGTGACATGTTCCAAGTTATCCAAACAATTCTTGAGATCAGAACATAGGAACTACAGTTCAAACAAAAGCTGTCTGGGCTATGCAAAGCTACGATGTGTATTGAAACATAATCATTGAATATTTTGGAAGAACAACAGACATTATAAGAAAATTTTCGGATGTTCTAGCTTATCCAAACTTTCCTGGAATTCAAAACATAAAATCTACAGCTGTAGATTTTAAGTTTTGAATTGTAGCTTAACATCTACAGCTTTTTGGACTAAACAAAGTAACAATATGTATTTGACCAAATTAAGTAAGTCTTTTTGTAGGTTGACCAATATAATAAGATATCTTGGGATGTTCTAGGTCATCAAAACTGCCCCTGAGTTCAGAATTTCGGATCTGTAGTCGTAAAGTTAGCTTTATTATCTATGAAAGATTATGGTATGCATTCAAACACATCCAGTGAAGCTTCTGTAAGCTCACCAGTCATTATCAGATTATCTTGGGATGTTCGGGTTCATAAAAACTGACGTTGAGTTCAGAACTCAAGATATACGCTAGTAACCGTAGCCTTTTGGGCTATACAAAGCTACCATAAATATTCAAACATATTCCATTAATATTCTGAAACGTCCACAGACATAGGATAACCTTGTTAGTTTCAGGTCATTCAAACTGTCCTTCAAAACTTAAGGTCTACAATTGTAACAATAGCTTTATGGGCTATACAAAGTTCAGCTAGTTTGTTTGGCATAGAATATCCCAAGATTATGTCATACTGTAAGACGGCCTTCCAGGACATTCAGGCGGGACAGCGTTTGCCAGGGCATATAGTTTTCCGGTGTATATTTCTCCACATTATATAGTGTGGCCAGATCGCTTAATTTGGTTGACTATTGTACAATAGGTACAAGGGATTTTTTTTTAACTTTTTTGTACGAAAATAGTGACATTAGTGACCATTTTCCGAAAAATAGTGACTTTAGTGACTTTTGGATGCAAATAGTGACTTTTTAGTGACTAGACTCAAAATAGTGACCAAGTCACTAAAAAGTAACCTGCTGCCCTGTAAGTACAAGTATGTCATAAATTCAGCGGTAATCGCCAAAAGTGTGTTAGTAACATGATGATTGATTCATTCTGGAACAGCTTTATTCATCAACTTAAAGTCATACACATGAGTGAGATTTTTAATTTCCTTAACTTTTCATACACCACGATTTCACTGGTTAAGCTACCCTGGGCACTGGCAAAACCTTGAGGTAGTTTAACTTCAATTACCAGCTCCCAGGGCTGGTCTGGTTCTTTACCATTTTGGAAAGAAGCACACTAGTGTTGCCAGATCAGTGGAAATGCAGCCCAAAAGTGCTTCTGGTAATCCTCTAGTACTTCTTACCGATAAATATAATAGTTCTGAGATGGCGATCAATGGTCAAGTACAGTATTTGCAAATAGAAGAAATGGTGCATTTGATCATATAGAATCAATTGAAATAGTTTCAAATCAAACCAAACAAACCAGCACAATTTTGGAAAGCATTACCAGACAGGGGAACTGTTCCATTATTCATCTCATGATCCATTATTCATATTAATCGGAAATGTAGGTTTGATGTATCAATCAATTGATTCCGTTTGTGGCTTGCTTTGCACACACACACACACATACACACACACACACACACACACACACACAAACACGCACACACACATACACATACACACACACACACACACACACACACACACACGAGGTGTGAAGGTAGTTCGCCTCCCCGCGGTGCACCTTGGAAACGTTAAGCTCCCCTTAACGGCTAAACGAACTACGGAGGGAGCGTCCTACGACGCATTGGGGCGGATGCCAGTAAAACCCCAATTATGGCAACTGGCTGCGAAAGGAAAATTAGTGGTACCGCGGTGTTCGGGCTGGCGTCTGTGTCGTCTCCCTCAGTACTATCGGGTGACACCGATAGGGAATGGCGAGGTTCCCACGGCACAGGTCGTCTCCGTCCTGTTAAAACCTTGGCAGGCCTCCAGTACGTTCCATTCTCCACCGCCCGACCTCGCCAGTCGGGCGGGAGTAGGCTCAGATGACCCTATACCTGTCTTGCGCTGATCCGGCTCTGAACACGGTTCCCCATGAAGGGCCGTGCCAACCCTCGCATGGCCTCTCTGCTTGCATAGATAACCATGAGATCACAATAGCGACTACTCCACGTGGGTTTGGATAGCGGCTGGAGGGGGGACCCAACAAAATGGAGGAAACAACAACAAAAAACCAGGAGAAAGGGAAAGCGAATCCGTTCGCCAAAGGCGGCCATGCGAGGTCCCCACCACGAGGAGTGGTGGACTCGGGAGTAAGCGACACGTGCGGCAGTGCTACGGCATCAGAGGCAGGTGGCAGGCTAGGCGTGGTCATGGATGGGCCAGGACTCATCCGGGCCATGGACAGGATGCGGGAAACCCTTCCTAAAGTGATGGAGGTGTCCGACCAGTTGGACGCGATAATCGACTTCACGTCGACGCGTAACAACATTGCTAAGGACCTCAAACTAAGCCTTTTGAGGATGCGCATGACGGTGCAAGCTGCATGCAAAGAGAGGGAGGAGCTGGAGGCCAAGCTCCTAGCCGAACAAAGTGCCAAGGAGTTGGCAAGGCTAGCTGCGACGGAGAGGGCAAGGGACATAGCCTCAAAGCAGACGCAGACGGACGTATCCGTCTCCGTCGGAGAGTCCACCCTATCCATGGGGGCAAGGACCTCCAAGCGGGCTAGGCAGTCCCCGGGCGAAACGGCACCTGGCGCTTCAAAGAAGCGCATCGTGTCGGATGCCCCAAGAGGGGATCCAACCTATGCGAACGTGGCGGCGGGGTCCGAGGGTCCATCCTCGCGACCAGTCCCGGCTGCCAAAAAAGAGAGAGGCCCCGGCGCCAAGCCCAGCGCGAAAGGCGCGACGCCCAGCTCGAGAGTGGTCTCAAGCGCCGAAGGGGGCCCGAACGGCGGGGCCCCGACCACGACAGCGATAACCAGCACGGAGGCAGACGCTGGTGCGGAGAGGGGGACGAGCGACGACCCCAGACGTGGCAGAGAAAGCCAATGGAACAAGGTCCGAAAAAAGGGAAATAGGACAAGAAAAGAAGAAGATAAGCGACAGGTGGCTCGCAAGCGGAACCGCGGAGAGGCCCTCATCGTGAAGACCGACGTGTCCAAGTACTCGGAGGTCCTGAAAGCGATGCGCGGGGACGCCAAATTGGCAGGTTTGGGAGCCGATGTGCGGAGTATACGCCGTACCCGCACCGGCGAGATGCTCCTGGAGTTGAAAAAGGCGACTACGCTAAAGGGCCCGGCGTATAGAGACCTGGCAAGGCAGGCCTTAGGTGAGGGTGTGGAGGTGCGCGCCCTCGTCTCGCAGGTGACGATCCAATGTAAAAACCTGGATGAGATCACCGAAGCAGACGAGATCTCCACTGCACTGAAGGAACAGTGCAAGGTCGAGGTTGCAGCAGCAGACATTCGTCTGAGGAAGGGTCCACTTGGGACCCAAGTTGCAACCATGAGGGTAGCGGCAGTCGACGCGGACGCTGCGTTGAAGGTGGCGAAGGTGAAGGTGGGATGGTCTATATGCCCACTTAGCCTACACCAGCCGCCAAAGGCATGTTTCAGATGCCTAGAGAGCGGGCACATGTCCTTGGAATGCAAAGGCCCAGATCGCAGCAACATGTGCAGAAGGAGTGGCAGCACTAGCCACAAGGCGCGGGACTGCAAAGGCCCCCCCAAATGCTTGATGTGCGCCGGGAAACCGGACGATAAGCACGTCATGGGGGGGGGGGGGCAAGTGCCCGGCCGCTAAGGGTATACCAAAGAGCCAACAGTAATGCAGGTAACCCAACTAAACCTGAACCACTGTGAGGTCACCCAGCAACTGCTGTGTCAGACAGTTAGCGAGTCGGCATCGGATATCGCCATTATTTCCGACCTATACCGCATCCCACCCGGCAACGGGAACTGGTTCGCGGACAGGGCTAATATGGCGGCATTATGGACGACGGGCAAGTACCCGGTTCAGGAGGTTGTGTCTACCACAAACGAAGGCTTCGCGGTTGTAAAAGTGAATGGAGTGTTCTTCTGCAGCTGCTACGCACCGCCAAGATGGTCGATCGAAAAGTTTACCAATATGCTAGATCGGATGACAACGGAGCTAACTGGCCTGACCCCGTTGGTAATAGCGGGGGACTTCAACGCTTGGGCGCTCGAGTGGGGAAGCCGCCTTACCAACCCTAGGGGCCAAATACTTCTGGAGGCCTTGGCTAGGCTCAACGTAGACCTAGCCAATGTGGGTACCAAGAGTACCTACCACAGAAACGGAGCGGAATCGATTATCGATATAACATTCAGCAGTCCTGGGCTGATAAGCAATTGGAGGGTGGATGATGGCTACACCCATAGCGACCACTTGGCGGTTCGATATTGTATCGTCCACAATACAAGGCAGCGTGCAGAAGGAGGAGCATCCACTCCATTCGCCCGCAGATGGAGGACGTCCTACTTTGATGTAGAGACCTTTAAAGAGGCGCTTGAGAGGGAACGAAATTTACGCGAAACCCAGGAACCTTGCGGCGAACGACTCGTTATGACACTTACACGAGCGTGCGATGCGACCATGCCGAGGGAAGTCAAACCGAGGAATGGAAGATCGCCGGTGTATTGGTGGACGGAGTCGATCGCCGACCTCCGAAGAACATGCCTCCACGCAAGACGAAGGGTGCAGAGAGCGCGGTCAGACGCCGAGAGAATCGAGCGTAGAGGGGCGCTAGTCGCCGCGAAGGCCGCACTAAAGAGGGAGGTAAAGGCCAGCAAGCGAGCCTGCTTCGAGGGTCTGTGTCAGAGGGCCAATGCGAACCCGTGGGGTGACGCCTATCGGGTAGTAATGGCCAAAACCAGAGGATCGGCGGCTCCAACCGAGCGTTCATCAGAGCTGCTGCAGGTGATCGTTGGGGGACTCTTTCCGAGCCACGACCCGAGTCCATGGCCCCCCGCCGCCGTAGATTTGTCCCATGACCAGCGTTCCAGTATCCCAGACCTTAACGCTGTCATAGCGACGGAAGGGTGGACGGCTCCGCCGAACACCCGTGACCACGTGGGCATTGATAACGGCACAACGGGGGCCGGCGACGAGGCGACGGTGACGAATGAAGAACTCATTGCGATAGCAAAGTCGCTAAAGGTGAACAAAGCGCCGGGACCTGATGGTATCCCGAACCTGGCCATCAAGACGGCTATCTTGCTGGATCCCGGAATGTTCAGAGTGGTGATGCAAAAGTGTCTGGACGAGGGCGTCTTCCCGGACGCCTGGAAAATTCAGAACCTTGTGTTGACAGGGAAGCCACCAGGAGATCCTACGGCTTATAGACCTATATGTCTGTTGGATACAGCGGGTAAGGTGCTCGAGAGGGTAATCCTCAACAGACTGACAACGTACACGGAGGGTACAGGCGGTCTGTCGGACAATCAGTTTGGCTTCCGCAAAGGAAAGTCGACGGTGGATGCCATCCTGTCCGTCACCAAGACGGCTGAGGTGGCAATCCAGCGCAAGAGGCGAGGAGTACGCTACTGTGCAGTGGTCACCCTTGACGTGAGAAACGCCTTCAACAGCGCCAGTTGGGTGGCTATTGCCGACTCGCTCCAGCGCCTACAGGTTCCTGGGTACCTGTACAAGATTCTCGGAAGCTACTTCCAGAATCGCGTACTGGTATTCAATACAGAGGCAGGCCAGAAACGTGTACAGATCACCGCAGGCGTCCCACAAGGTTCGATCCTGGGTCCGGTGCTATGGAACACGATGTACGACGAGGTACTGCGGCTTGAGTTCCCGAGCGGGGTAAAGATTGTCGGGTTCGCAGACGACATTACCCTAGAGATATGTGGTGAATCCATCGAAGAGGTCGAGTTAACGGCCTCACACTCCATTGGCATTGTGGAGAGATGGATGAGCTCCAGGCACTTGGAGCTAGCCCACCATAAGACTGAGGTCACGGTGGTGAACAATAAGAAATCGGAGCAACATGCGACGATTAGTGCAGGTAACTGCACAGTAGAATCAAAGAGGTTCTTGAGGTATCTTGGGGTCATGATCGACGACAAGCTGTCCTTTGTCAGTCACGTCGATTACGCTTGCAAGAAAGCCTCAATGGCTATATCGGCATTATCCCGCATGATGTCGAATAGCTCGGCGGTGCAAGGGAGTAAGCGTAAACTCCTGGCCAGCGTCGCCCTGTCCATACTTAGGTACGGCGGGCCGGCATGGATCACCGCCTTGAGTACCAAGAGCTACGTAAGTAAGCTAGAGAGTACGCACAGCCTCATGTGCCTAAGAGTGGTTAGTGCTTACCGAACGGTATCACGCGACGCGGTCTGCGTCCTAGCGGGGATGATGCCAATAGGCATGGTCATAAAAGAGGACGTAGAGTGCTTCGAACAACGTGGAACAAGAGGTATTCGAAAGACCACTAGAGCCGTTTCCATGGTTAAGTGGCAAAGGGAATGGAATAACTCCACCAAAGGTCGGTGGACCCACCGACTAATCCCGGAATTAATCGGGTGGGTCGGTAGGCGACACGGGGAGGTGAACTTCCACTTAACGCAGATATTGTCTGGCCGCGGCTGTTTTAGACAATACCTGCACAAATATGGGCATGCACAGTCCTCCGTATGCAGCGAATGCGCGGGAGTTGAGGAAACTGCAGAACATGTGTTCTTCGCATGTCCTCGCTTCGACGGCGCGAGATCAGGCATGTTTGCCGTAAGCGGTAACGACACGACTCCGGACAACTAGGTCCCGAGGATGTGTCAGGACCGGGACATCTGGGACGCGGTATGCGTAGCAGCCTCCCAGATCGTCCTCGATCTCCAACAAAAATGGCGAAACGACCAAAGGCAGGTCGCAGGGACCACCTAACTACTAAAGCCCTAAGTAGTTAGACATAGTGGGTGCTGAACAAGCACAAGATCCCCCTCCCCGAAGTAATACCGAAAGGTGGTTCCGGGGAGGGCCGGGGCTTAAGGCACGGGTGGGTTTTTAGTGGGTCGAGGAGTTGGCACCCTCATCCCCACACCCTGAGTTCTTCAGGTGTCTGGTTGCAGATTTTCCATCCCGTCTAAAAAAAAAAAAAAACAAAAAAAAACAAAAAAAAAACACACACACACCACGATTTCACTGGTTAAGCTAAACAGAAATGATAACTTGAACAAATACGCCATCCCAGATGTACAGAAAATAGTTGTACTTTATATAATTATGTTACGATCTAAACATTAATCGACAATACCAACACACTACAGGACCTGGGTCAGCACATTCCACATATCGAACGATCGAGGGCATCCAATTATTACCCGCTGGACTATTCTAGCTGCATCACCTTTATTCACCCTTAAATATCACCTGCAGAAGCAACATAGGTATTCACTTTACTTTTATCGAGAGTCGCGGTCATTCGTCTTTGAGTTCAATATTAGCATTCTAAGTGATTAAAGAAATTAATCAGTGTTTTGTAGGAATACATCTTTTGCAAAACGTCAAACCCGAAGTCCTGATCAAGATTATATGTTAACTGTTAAAATCGAGATATAAACAATGGTTTCGCAAGAAACCCCGTAGATTCGTTATTAGAGACATATTTGTTGCTATATTCCCAGCTGGGCGTTTGGCATAATGAGTATTTGGCTTAATATCTTTGGCATAAAATCATTGGCACAATAATCGATTGGTACCATTTAGCATAAAGTTAATTTCGTATGAACATGAACATTAAACTGTTCTGGCGTAAAAGTAATGGAGAGTGCCAATCCCAGACCCGGTGGCTTATGGCCCAGCGGAGTACCAGGCCAGCTGGTTGGCCACGCTGAGAAGGGTAAGAGAAGCACCATGTCCCGGAACCCCTGGACTATGCCCGGGTCACACCCCAGGCCATATTTTTTTTAAAGGACCAGATCATAGTCCTTATCACTTTTTTTTTTGTCTTGTGAAAAGTGACAATATCGGATTGAGCCACCGAGAAGAAGCTTAGAATAAGGAAAACATGGTTGGTATTCATTTATGTGTATTCTCATTTTCTATTTGGTGTTCTATAGTTTGTATTGTTTAGGACTTGGGTTCTGATGCAGTATCAAAGTCATTGTTGGTTTGCTATGCAATGAATCCGGTTTTAATTGATAAAATGATGCACCTTTGAAGAGTGCTTTCACTCCATGTTTTCCTTATTCCAAGCTCATCCTGGGTGGCTCAATCCGGTACTGTTACGTATCACAAGACAAAAAAATAGATAATAAGGACTATAATATGATCCTCTGACTACAAAAAAAAAAACAAATATGTTCCTTAGTTCTTTACAACACCGAATCAGTGATGAAGTAACTCAACATGCACTAAACAAAGAATACGGGATATACTACGATAGATCAAATTTCTGATCGCATTGGTTTATATCCCGAGCAGAAAAAACGATGTTTAATGTTAATTTTTGTAAAGCGAATATAGCTTAAATGAATTGCTTGAACAAAAAAGAAAAACAATCTTCATAAAGTATTTTTTTTAACGAGATATTTAAATGATGAGAAGAGGTTGCATCCACGAATAGACCCAATATAGTGCTCATAGGCCGACATTACATCAAAATCCATCGAAAGTGTTTTGTCATTAAATAAGCAAACATTATTACAAAAAGAATTCAACCTTTTAGCAGCTCAATCACTTGAATGTTGAGTAGAAGAGAAATATTAACAATTAGATTAATAGGACAACGGTATGTTTTTAGAATATTTCTAAAATTGCTGGAAATACTTCTACTTACTGGATAATTTGCTGCTAGTTGCTGGCTCATGTGCAGCTTTAAAACAAACAAGTTATAAATCATTCAATAACACTTATTTGTCGTGTAATTTGCAAATTTTAAATTCAAATAGTTGGTTATACCAGGTTGCAAGTAATATAGATATCCAATCCACACTGACTATTGAACCAAAATTAGCAAATGCCACCCAAAGAATGACACGAGCATTGAACACACTTACGTTTCCTTGGTTAATTTTATCCTTCTCTTCTTTCGCCTTTTCGGCAGATTGTGGTTCTACCGCAGGACTAGTCTTGTTTGAATTAGTAGATTTCGATTGCTCTAATCCTGAGGGATGATTACGGCTTCTATTATCAACAGGTAGAGTTTCGCCAAATGTCGATTGTTTACCGAGTGGTTCGCTAGGACTAGAAGGCGTTGTGGGTGAATATAACTGCTTCAATTTAGACATGGAAGATGACGGGAATAAGTTCTCTAGCTTAGTTTTTGTTTCCGGTTCAACCAAGCGCTCACCAGTGTTGTTGTTGAATATTTTATCAATAACTGAGTCCGGAATTCTTTCATGGTTGCTTGCGATGACGTAGTTGGAAGGATTTACAGTCGAGTCCAAAGCGGACACTTCAGAGATTAAAACTCGCTTCAGCGGTTTCTGAAAAGATTACATATTTGTTAAATATGATCGACAGACGATTAATCACACTTACCTTAGAACGTAGGTGAGGCGCTTTATTAACAAAATTAGTTACTGAACTGTTGTTGCTCACATTTTTCCAGTTGTATGTATCTGTTTGTGAATCTTTGCGTAGAATTTTCTGCAAACGTTCCATATCTCTTTCCGCGGTAAGACGTTGTTTGTCGTCTTTAACCAGTGTAAGGAACTTCTTCAAATCACTCAGGGCTCCTTGGTAGTCTCCACGGTGTTCTCGGACGCAAGCACGTCGATAATAAGGACGAAAGTAGTTTTCATCCAGCTCAATAGCTTTATCACAATCCAACAAACAACAGTCATATTCCTTCAAATTAAAATAGGCTATACTGCGATTGTGATAGTATATTGGCTCGAAGGCAAATGCAGATATGGCTTTTGAGAAACATTCGCAAGCCTTCTGATAGTCCTTTTCTCGGAGATGTTCATTTCCCAAAATCTTATATTTGTCTGCCCCTGTTTTCAAACGATTTCCAATCCGTTCCATGTCATGTTTTGTTCTTGCCTGTACACTAGGGTCTTTGCATATTTTCAGAATATTCTGGCATTCAAAATAAGCTGATCGACTGTTGCCCATGCATTCATAGGCCAACATTCGCCGGTAATAAGCATTAGTAAAACCACAGTCTAACTCTATTGCTTTATTGCAGTCAGTTATACAATCTTCATATCGTTCCAGGTTAAAAAAGCAGAGAGCTCGGTTGACAAAATAAGCTTGATTTAGACTGTTCAGATTGATTGCTTGTGTAAACATATTGATGGCGTTAAGATCACATTTCTCATTATACGAACTAGCATCGGCTCCTGCTTTCGCTCTCCTGCACAAATCAATGCCTTTTTTGTTGTAATGCTCAGCTTCCTCAACATACTTGAGAGGAATTGGCTCACTTAGTAATTGTTGCTTTTCGTTGGTGTATTGATTCTCGGTAAATTTATTCATTTCATCGACATGGCTTCTAACTGGTGGCGAAATTGCTTCCTGTGAAACGTACCCGAAAACCACAATTGAGTTTTGTTGCAGATCAATGTTGTCCTCAAAGAGCAACGTAATAACACAAACAAACAAAAATCTATACAATATAAACACGAACAATATGCAATAAAACCAAAAATGACATATAAACATGCCACTGCAAATTAATATAATTAGTTTTAACACAATTTACCGTATGGTAAAACAATGCGCTTATCCAACATAAAAAACCCGATGCCAAGTAGAAATAACACCTGCTAGAATAACAAACTTTTTTCTGTCTGCATATGTAAAGTACAGCCAATAAATAAAGTATTTGCTAAAGACAAAAAAAAAACAACATTGTACATTTCGCATCTAGGAAAGCTTAGTGTAGAAACAGATTAACAAAATTCACACTTCGAAGTTTCAAGTACCTATCAATTACTATTATTCAGTCCATGAACATAAAAAGCTAAGACGAAACACAAATGCAATACACAAAATACACATAAACTAACCTCTTTGTTTTGTAGTCGAGAATGGACCTCTTTTTGTTGTTTCATCTCCTGTTCCCAGTTATGTAGATCTTTTAAGGCCGCACACAACTCCTTGCTCCTGAATTTTACATCCAGTTGAGCTTTAACCGCTTCCGACATCAAGATATTTTATAGCTGCTGCAGAATGAAACTATTCTTTAGACTGATTTTGCAAGGGTTGGATTTCTATTGAGTCACGCCTACTACTGACCAATAAGAGCAGAAGAAAGCATTTTCTGCACGGTAAATCTGGAAAACACCTTTTATGACTATATTTTGCACATTGTCTACACTCTCGCGTCACTTACTCAATTTTTGAGTACAATTGTATGCTATCTCTTTTTCTCTCACGGAAATGTTACTCAATTTTCATTAAAAAGTGGATCAACTAAATTTTTGAGTAGATCCACTTTTAACGAATATTGAGTAACATTTTCTTGAGAGAAAAAGAGATAGCATACAATTGTACTCAAAAATTGAGTAAGGTGACGCGGGAGTATAGATTATAGTTGATACGTCAAAAAGTGACTAGTTTTTTCCACTAATGAAGAGTACTTTTTAAGCCTTTTTATTATGGTTTTAAGGTCGGTATCGTGTTGGAAAGAAATTTCTTTTTCTATCCCAAACCCATGTTAAATTCCGTTTACTGAAACGGAAAAGTAAAAAATCGAAAAGAAATGACAAGAACAAAAAATACAATTGGATTTTGTACGGTTTCCACGCAAACTAATGGGAGCTGTGGCTTTTACTTTCGGAAAAAGTTCCGTTCAATTATTCCGTAAGTTGGTATTATTGAACAAAATTCCGTAATCTCTTTACTTTTTAGGTCGATACTGGCCTTTTAGTTGAAAACCGAATTTATCGACTAGCGACAATCGATTTTACTCTCATTCTGTACGTTATACCTAATGTCGGAAGTAGTGCGCTCTATGGCACATCAGATGCGCCGTACAGCGCACTACTTCCGACATTAGGTATAACATACAGAACGAGAGTAAAATAGATTGTCACTAGTCGATAAATTCGATTTTCAACTGAAACCATAATGGCGACAAAAAAATGTGTAAAAAGTAGGCACCGCTGAGAAAACAAAATAAACTCTGCCCGTGACTTGATGTTGACGCCATTTTCAAAAAAGCAACTTTTGTTTTTGTATTTAAGCACCGTAAATAAGTTCGGGAACGGTTCTGCAGTAAAGAAAATGGAGAAATTATCCAATACGTTGGATACAGACGCATTCACGAAATGGACAGGTAAGTTAAATATCTGCTTATGTAAGTAATTACAAATGTTTAACACTATATACACGCAAAGAAATCACTCTGCTTTGAATCAACAAAATATTTTGTTGGTATGTCAAACCGAAGTTTCTATTTGTTTCAATTCATAAAACAGTTCAAAATCAATTCAAAATTTCATTCAAATTAAACCAATAAAATTATTCAAAGTAATCACTGCTGTGTGATTCAGAACAATCACATTTATTTTTCAACTCAAATGATTAATTAATTGCTTGAACAAAGTATTTTGTCACCCTAAGAAATCGCTCTGCTTTGAATCAACAAAATATTTTGTTGGTATTAAAGCAAGCTTTCTGTTTGTTTCAATTCATAAAAAAGTTCCAATCAATTCCAAATTCCATTCAAATCAATCCAATATTTTCTTTTAAAGTAATCACTGCTGTGTGATATTAATTAAAATAATATTTGATTTATAACAACCACATTTATTGTTTCACGCAAATGTTTAATTTATTGTTTAAACAAATTATTTTTTTACGCTAAGAAATCACTCTGTTTTGAACCAACAAAATGCTTTGCTACTTTACAAACCAAGGTTTATATTTGTTTCAATTCATGAAAAAGTTCTAAATCAATTCAAACTATCATTCTTATCAAACCAGTTGAATTATTTAAAGTAATCACCGCTGTATTATATTCGTTTAAATAATATTTGATTTATAACAATCACATTTATTTTTTAACTTAAACGGATAATTTACTGTTTTTATAAATTATTTTTACATATTGTCAGCTTGCCGAGCATGCTTATTGTTACTGTACAAAAGTTTCACAATGCTGACAATTAGCTGCATCTGTCTTTGCCTCCGGTAGTTTTTCTAATGTAAGTATAAACATAATATATTATAATTTGTTGATATATATCAAGATTCTCAAGAAGTTATTGTCGTTGTAGATAACTGCAGTTGATCCAAAATCAGACTCTACAGTGCACAACACAGGCGATTCGACATCGACGTTACGTTTAAGGAGCAAATCATGAGAAAAATCGGACTGCGGTCTGCCGCGAGCATAGTCCTTATATCATGGCCGTAGAGAACCACATGTCTAATCAGCGTCTTGTCTCGTCAACTTCGTGCCGCGGAGATTTTTACTTGACCATAGTGGGACGATGTCCTGCCAAAATGTGAGAATACATAAATAATTTGAACAAATAAACACTTCATTTATTTCAATAAATCATGAATTATTATTTCAATTCAATGGTTTTGTTGTATTAATTCATCAATGTTTATTAATTCAAGAAATGCGCTTAGTTGCTTAAAAAAATATTTTGTTTCAAACAACAAAACCCTCAGTTTAATTCTATAAAGCATGAGATTTTATTTCAATTCAATGGTTTTGTTGTATTAGTTCATCGGTGTTTATTATTTCAACTATTGCGTTTAGTTGGTTTAAGAAAACATTTTGTTTTGAGCAATAAAACATGATGTTCAATTCTATAAAGCATGAAGTTTTATTTCAACTCAAAGGTTTTGTAGAATTAGTTCGTCAGTTTTATTGGTCCATATTTAAACCAAAATTTTAGTTGAATTGATTCCTAGTTTGAATTGGAATAACTACGTATTTTTTTTGGGTGTATAACTATATATATAACACTATATACACAAAGAATAATGGTTATTAGAATTAAAAAAACCATTGCTAAAATTGAAAAGTTGCGTTGGTTCTTTTTCGTAGAAAGCGGTTCGCTTTCAAAACAAAAACCTTCAAACCGTCAATTCAAAATTTTCCTGATCTGTACATTTAAAAGTTGAAATTTTCAAAACAAATTGTAGAACTGTCAAATCGAATCCGTGTCATCGTTGAAAATGAAAGCAAGTTATTTTTATTCCAAAATGAACTTTCAACCAGAAAGTGTCGTGCTTTTAAAATTAAATTATGCTTTTTAGATTGATATAAATAATTTGTTTTACCATAAACAAGTTTTTTTTTCAAATCAATCTTTATTGCTTTCAAAGAGGAAGAGTTATTGGTTTCAGTTGGTTTAAAAGTCAGTTATAATTTATAACACATTTTTCTCGTTTTGAAAATAAAATTTTATTTTCTGGATTTGACTGGATTTGAATTTCTTTTGTTCACTTTCAAGACGTACTTCGACTCGTTTGTCTATACACTGTCACAGTCATTAATGTTAATTATAATTTTTTGACCTTCAAAATCAATTACAGTTATCTACAGGTCATGCTCAACCATTGTCTAATGGCTTACGGGAAACTTCTAGCTAAGGCAATTGTAAACTTGTTCATCGAAGATAAAAAGTATGTTTCATACGCCTGTTCATTAAACTAGGATACCTATTGATACACTATAGGATAGTTCAAATTGGAGCTACTATTAATCAGGTGAAAGGGTTTTAGATAAATTAAAATGTGGCATCATTTCTGAAAACTAATTATTTGCAAAAAATATGCTTTCAACTGAACAGACACCGACTTACTGTTTAGAATGTTTCTTGAACTGATTGAAGACCTGTGCTATGCAGCGTTTAGTTGCCATAGTCAGCTAACGATATTACCCTTGCATGCCACAGACAAACTGCAGTTAGTTTGTATGATCGATTTATTCAATCACATCATTTCTTAGGGTTCTTACTGGTAAGTCGTAAAATGTCATTAGTCAAGCAATGCGCATTTGTCCATCCGCACACAATTCTGACAACCATTTGAATAGAGGGTGTTCCGAAGGTACTCCTAAAACATACGAACGCATCATGTGTTAACTTTCCTTCAATGTTTGTTCCATGCGCATTCAAATCGACCAACGATTGAGAAATATCTTCCATTATTCCAGATAAGCATTCCATTATCGTCCTTCGCCTAAAAATAATAAAAAAAAACGTTATTCTAAATTGCCAAACTTCGGAGGAATTGCAAGATGCAGGAAACTGATGAATGGATAAGAGAATATTAATGTTTTAAACTAAGTCTTACGTTTATAAAATCCATAAAAATCGCCAATCCGTGCTTTTTTTCCTGCGTGAGACAGTCGTACGTTTATAGCATAAGCATTTTGATTGCACTTCGTTCCGCGGCGGGTACCAATTCGATTTCGTCGATTTCGCTGAGGTTCGCCTTGAGCAAAAGTTTGGTATCAATATTAGAAATTCTTTGATCCGTTGGCAATGCGAGTAAGCCATTTGCGTCAATAGTCCACGAGCAACTACAATAAATTTTGATCTTCCAGGTTAGATCAGCAGCCAGCACTCCCCTTCATATGAATACAATCACTAGCTTTGAGGATATTTCTGAAAATAATAAAAATGGGTTATCTTTTGTTAGAAAGTAAAGCTTGTTTTGTTACTTATGTTATGTAAATAAATAAATGAAATAGAGTTTGCACGCTAACCGTAAGACAGCTAGGATTGAGTAGATAAAATTATTGACGGGATTATGACATGCAATAAATGCTAGCTGTGAAAAAAATGTACAAGTTGAGACTTGGTCTCTATTCTAGACGATGGAATTTCAGAATGGAACTGATTCAGACTGATGGAAATTACTCAATTTCACGGAAATACTTACTTCGAAAACACTTTGAAAACAGTTTACTGCAGAAAACGAAAATATGTTTAACAAAACACTGTTACAACACACAACATGCGAAACCGGCGGAAGCAAAGCACAACCGAACAACGCAGTAGACGCGGAAGACAATAGAGAATAATTCCAAACGACGACGACGAGGAGGACGAGGACTTGCTTTGTATTGGTAAATTTGACAGTTCTACAATTTTCGGGGTGAAAGATACCACTTTTAAATTTACACAAAGAACCGAAAAAATACACTTTCAAATCAAACACATAACTTTCATAGTAGATAATTTTACTTTTAATTTAATGAAAAATCAACACTTTTCAGATGTAGAGTGCCAAACTTTTAATAAAACAATATTTCTTTATATGAAAAAAAGAGGTCTTCCATGTCCGGATACAGTTCATGGAACGAATCATTAGGCTTGGGACCAAGCTTGGAGCCGATGTGCTGGTACTTCCTGAGCAAACAAATATATTAATTTTCTCCTTGACTATCCAGCCACTATTATAATTATAAAATAAATAGTTCCAGAGCGCCTGTAACAAAATGCGTGAATATTTTTTTGTAAGCAAAACCTCTAGATAGGCATTTGATTTTTTTTTGGGATGAACATGGCCGTGTAATGTATTGATGTCTTTTTCACTTTCGAATGTGAATGCCGGTATTGAGCCAATTTCAGCCATACACGAGCAATATTGATTTTTCGAATGCGTAAAAAGTATACACCTTTTATGTTCTCAAAAGGAGTAAGGAGTATGCATATTTACTTTTCAAAAGGAGTAAAAAGTATGCATTTATTACATTTTAAAAGGAGTAAAAAGTATGCAAAGAGGAGTAAAAAGTAAGCACATTATGACGTATATTCAGTTAACGCAAAAAGGAGTAAAAGTAATATATACTCCTTTTTGGCGTACACGGTAAATCTGAGAAACTCATTTTATGACTATATTTTGGACATTTTCAAGATTATAGTTCATACGTCAAAAAGTGACTAGTTTTTATACACGGATGAAGACTACTTTTTACGCCTTTTCAAGTATGTCAATGGCGACAGAATATGAAACAAACCAGGTCTCCCATGCCCTGAGGTCGAATGCAGCTATTAGGAATACATTTCTAGGGACGAATCATTAAGCTTGGGACCAATGTGCTGGTACTTACTAAGCCAAAAAATATATCCATTTTCGTCTTGACTAAAAAATGCGAAAGTCAATTTCTGCGCTTAACCTCTAGACAGGCTGTTGTTATTTTTTTTTATTGTCAATTAATAAACATGACTGTGTAATCGGTAAATGTTTTTTTCACTTTCGAATTTGAATTACGGAATTGAGCCATTTTCAGCAAAAATTGGAGCAATATTTATTTCCCGAAATACGTAAAAAGCACACATCTTCTAGGTTATTAAAAGGAGTAAAAAGTATGCATGCTTTAGTTTTCAAACGGAGTAAAATATATGCATGTTTTAGTTTTCAAAAGGAGTAAAAAGTATGCATGTTTTAGTTTTCAAAAGAAGTAAAAAGTATGCATTTTTTACTTTCTAAAAGGAGTAAAAATTATGCACATTTTGAAGTTTATTCAGTTTACGCTAAAGAGAGTAAAAGTAACATCGCAGACAGACGTTCAAGCTCGAACAAAAGAATTCAAATTTGTTGTGTAAAATTCCATCTTGCACAGTAGCGCCGCCTATCCAACTAATTGCTACATTAAATCTGAAAGTTTGTCTGGCAACCCATTTTTCCCCTACCAATCAAAACAAATCTGTGGCGCCATCTGTTAGCTTATTGATACTTGATATCTTGAGGGAAGCCATGTTTTTACACAGGTTAATGAGACGAAGTCGAACGTCTGTCTGCGGTAATATACTCCTTTTTTGCGTAGTCCCAGTTTCCATCCAAAGAGCATACTTTATAGTCATAAGAACGTAAATAAAGATTACCGTGTAGTCCCAGTTTCCCTCGAAAAAGCATACTTCTGGATCAACAATAGAAAAGGGCCTATCAACATTTGTAAACAAACACTTCTGAGCCTATTTCCTCGAAACGCGTGGGCCACCCACGCAAACCAATACCATCACCATGTAGGGGAAAGTTTCCCCTACACGATGATTCTGTAGGTTTGCGTGTGTAGCCAACGGCTTCCGAGAAAACGAGCTCAGAAGTGTTTGTTTACAAATGTTGATGGGCCCTTTTCTATTGTTGATCCAGACTTCTGGATCAACAATAGAAAAGGACCCATCAACATTTCTCGAGTACTTTTTCAAACAGACGTATCTGATTTTGTAAACAAAGAGGGGAAGTAAAATGCAAACGTAAAATTCATGAAACCCTTAGCATTTTTACGCAAACTATGGCCACCAACACAAGGAATAACATTTCCCTCACATGATGGTGATGCTACTTTCCGTGAGGGTACTGAGAGTTTTGAGAAATTTACGTTTGAATCTTACTTCCCCTCTTTGTTTACAAAATCAGATACGTCTGTTTGAAAAAGTACTCGAGATTTGCAAACAAACACTCCTGAGCCCGTTTTCTCGAAAGCCGCTGGCTACACACGCAAACCTACAGAATCATCGTGTAGGGGAAACTTTCCCCTACATGATGATGATATTGGTTTGCGTGGGTGGCCTACGCTTTGCGAGGAAATAGGCTCAGAAGTGTTTGTTTACAAATGTTGATAGGCCCTTTTCTATTGTTGCTCCAGACTTTACACGGTCGTTTGCAAAAACCCATTAATGGGTGAAAAAACACCCATTTTCGCTAGAAGTGCCTCTCCCCATTAATGGGTAAACTTGATTTACCCATTGATGGGTAAAATCAGTCTTTGTCACAAAATGGGTATTTATTCACCCATTGCAAACAAGCCAAAATGGGTGAAACTTAATGCATTTATGCATAAAGATTGTTTAGCAGTTTGATAAATAGTAAATTCATGATGTTTATGGTTCTTAATGAAAACATAATATACAAAACAATAAGAAACAAAATACTTGTACTAGTTTTTATTCATGCCTTTTCTGGTATAGCTATGGAAACGACAAATATATCAAGAAATCAATATTTCTGTGTCCATCTTCTTTCTATGTTCCTGAATGGTCCGTGCACACAAAGCGGTTGTTAACGCAAGTTTTTACAATCGACGATCTGGAAACATAATTTTGAAGCATAGGTTCTTATTTACAACAAAATATCATTTGTCTCACTTGCGTTGTCCCGATAGTGTATAGTTTTAAACATTATGTTAGGTTTTATAAAATTAAAAAATTAAACAAGCTACGCTTTCCACCAACAACGATGTACAGGATACGCTTGGTTTTTGAACTTTTTTTTCACCCATTTATGGCCCCATCATGTGGAAATTTTTACCCATTTTACCGTAAAACGGCGTCTACCCATTTAAATGGGCGGACGCCGTTTTTCAGTAATATGCGTAAAAAATCCACAGAAGGAATAACAATAATAATAAATCGTACCCATTTATGGGTAGAGGAAGCTTACCGTGTATTATAATAGTACCCATAATCGCAAAAAAGTGCACATACCCATTTATGGGTAAAGTTGATTTTACCCATATTTGAGTAAATTTGCATGGAAAAAAATACTCAAATATGGGTAAGTTGTACGGTACCCATAAATACACGGAAAAAAACAGTCCCGTTTGAAACAACAAACTTGTTGGTTGACATCCAAACTTAAAAACTGGTTGTTTTAAAAGCCCGTTTTTTTGTTTCAAACCAACGATTTCGTTTTGACACAAACAGGTAGGTTGGTTGTTTCTACCTTAATATATTACCACAAAACAACACAAATTATGGTTGTTCTAAGCTAATATTTTTGTTGTTTACACCTTGAGAGGGATTTATTATTACCAAAACACAGGTTGCGTTCACCCAGGGAAACAAATTAAAATTTTAGATTGATTCAACCAGAGCGGCGGTAAAATCAAACTGATATTTTGTTAGGAGAAAAAACAATTTAAAATTGAGTTTGAAACAGACTTTTTTATAGGTTTATTTCATATTCTATCATCCGGTGCTGCATGCTCTGGCGCTATCACTAAACAATAGGTAAATATTTAATATTTTAATTTAAAAACAACCCTGAAAATAGTAGAAAAGCTGGCATTAACATTTGTAGATTTCTCTCAAAGAGAAGTCTATTGTAAATGTGCACTTAAGGTTTCTAATTAGTATTTTATTTAAATAAATATTCTTGAAATAACAGTAGAAATGTAGGTGAATGTAAACGGAAATGTTTGTTGATTCAACCGTTTTCATTTGCTATTTCAAACAGCAATGCACTTTGAATCATACTAAAATTTGTTTGAAACAAACAATAAGCGTTGGTAGAATCAACCAACAAATCTGTTTGTTTTTGTAGCTGTCATAATAAAACAACCAACATAATGGTTAATTCAACCGGATGTCAGTTGAACTTAACTGCATAATTCCCAAAACAATTACTCAAAATTTTGGTTTGTTTTAACCACCGTAGGTAGTCAAATCAAACTAATGTGATGTTTGTGCCCAATCCAACGTAAAATTCCGGTTAAATGAAACTAGAATATGTTTGTGTTTACCAATCTTTTTTCTCAGTGTAGGTAAGTGCACTTTTCGCGATTATGAGTATTCTTCACTCATATTTGGGTAAACTGATTTTAACGGGTAAGGGCCAATTTCTTCACCTCCGCTTAGAGCTTAAACCATGTTTAAGCGTATGGGTAAGCACCGCTTAGGAGTTAAGCGGAGGTGAAGAAATTGGCCCTAAGTGAAAAGAACCCACTAAGGCTGGCTTACAGACAGTTCGGGAAAAGCGTCACGGGATTTCGGTACCTGTGTGTTTTAAATGGAGCCCGGGATTTGAATTCCCGTGGCGGGAATTAAGTCTACACAAAAACTACAGGTTTTCTGAAGTGTAAACCCATTGGCGGGATTTACTCGCACTCTCGCGCCACTTTACTCAATTTTTGAGTACAATTGTATGCCATCTCTTTTTCTCTCACGGAAATGTTACTTAATTTTCGTTAAAAAGTGGATCAACTCAATTTTTGAGTAGATCCACTTTTTACGAAAATTGAGTAATGTTTCCGTGAGAGAATAAGAGATAGCATAAAATTGTACTCAAAAATTGAGTAAAGTGACGCGAGAGTGCGGGAAATAAAATTCTTCTCTACACACTTCTTCTTTGGCGGGAACAAATCATTCCGATTTGTTTCCGGGCGGATTTGTAAGTTTGAACTCGAACAGGGAAAAAATGTTAAAATGTCAGAAAGAAAGCCGAGTTCGGAAATATTTTTTTTCGATTTTGATTTCCTCGAAGACTTTGATAGGTTTGTCAGTTAGGGTAAAATTGATGAACCCAGGACGAAGAAAATTTAGAGTTCGTTAAAAAAAAAATGCGTAGCAAAAACGACAAAACGAAACAAGGAGATTGACATTAAAGTTGCTTTTTGCCAAGAAATTTTAAAACATCCTTGCTTATTATTTGGATCAAGAAAACAGTTAAGATGCTTTTTGCTAACAAATAAGTTGAATAAATCCATCTGTGTCCAGGAGTGCCGGAAGTACTGGTATGCTTTGAAGGAATCGGCAACATCGTTAAAATAAACTTATATGAAACAATTCGTAAATTTCTACCATTTATTTTGATAAAGCAAAACTCCAAAAGATTTGTGAGAAATCCTGTGCGGTCTTAAAAATAGTTCATTTTTAAATGCTTCCTGCAGGAAAAAACTTACACGAACGTAAACAATACGCAAAATCTGAGAAGCAAACTTTGCTTGTCACTTAGTGTGGAGAAACGTCATCTGGAAATTTTCCCGTGCCAAATCCCGAGCGAAATCCAGTGTCCAAATCCCGTGATGCTTTTTCCGAACTGTAAACCAGCCTTTAACGGCATACGCTGAAGCATTCTCGACGGCCGCCATTTCTTCAAAATTTAGAATCGATATAACTTAGATTCTGTACCAGATATTGAATATTTAATCATATCAGTTTGTTTACTTACCAGCGTTGCCAGGTATACCGATTTATCGGTATTTATACCGATTTTTATTCTCAATACCGATATACCGACAAGGGCTCTGAAAATACCGATTTTCACATTTTTATACCGATAAAAACCGATTTTTAATGTAAGTTATTTCAACATTATTGGTTTATTATTTATCAGCCTGTTTTTTTAGTTTTCTAACCCCTAATGAATTATTTTTCAAAAAATATTTTCTAAATTATAACTGCACCAGATTTGAATAAATAAAAAAACAAAATAAAGGAATAAAAAGGCTTCATTCAGTCACACATAACATTTCATTAGTGTTAAGTTTCAAAATTATCCTTTAGCATCAATCTATTTTCGTATCATTTAATAAAACCACAGGTAGCCACAATATATTTAACATTTCTTATACGTCAAACGCAAGGGAATTAAATGCGAACTATCAAACATCGCTTTGAGTTTCATACGGAGGTAATTGCATTGAACAATTTCTCTTAGTCGATTTTTGGCTAATATCTTAGTCAAAACAAGTTTCAGTATTTAACCTGCAAGACAGAGTTATCCTTTATCGCAACGGATATGCCAACTTGTTTACCTGTAGTTATCAATTATTTTCGAATCAAAGAAGAGAAATCGCTTTATGCAGTTCGTCTGTTTGAAACTCAACGCGAGAAACATTTGAATTAGTCTTAAATGCACGTACGATGAATAAATTTGGAGTGTTATGGTTGTATGTCTGTGATAAAACTATCGAGTTAAATTATGATATTAAATGCGTGAACAAATGAAGACAGGTTGTAATTTTAAGCAAAATAAACTCATCAGTCCTATATTAACAAGCAACAATACTTCATACATTTATGCTTTTAAATATGGGATTTTCAAAAGAAATTATCAGTTTATTGATAGGGTAGAGCGCTACTTCGTCTTAGTCGCCTATTTTCGTTCTATCAAGCAAACATAATATCAAATACACTATGCGCTCAAGAAGTAGTGTTGAATAATCGATCATATCTTAGTTTTTCGTGACTAACAAATCCAGTGGTAGGGTAAGGGAATGTAATGTTAGCCTAGCTCCTTCATTCGGCCTATGTACCAAATGTGTCATTAATTTAGCGATAATCAACAAAACCATGTTGTTATTAGCATGATAGATGTTATCCGAAGCAATTGAGACAATATTCATTATCTTATAGTTGTTCACTTCCGCGTAATATTCGGTTTCTTGAACTTTTGGGGCATCGTGATTTCACTGGTTATGCTGAACAGATGATCTACACGATTGCAAGTGATCTAAATTTGGCTTAATTGAAGCAAGTAATGCAGTCTGGATGTGCAGAAAATAGTTACACGTTACAAACTAACTGTTCACATAGCTAAAACAACAATGATTTTACAAGAAATTCGTAGATCCAATGTTGGGGACATATTTTTTTGTATGTTCCCAAATATGGCAAGTTGTATCAATAACGTAGTAAAAACGTTGTTATTGGTACAATTTCAAGTGGACATGCATGAATTTGCGTTTGTTTATATTCAAGTGGCTCATCTAAACACAAATCGAAGGAACAAATTCATTGTATAGTGAATTATAATGTATTCATTATTGAATGGCTGACAAATCATATATGAACATCATTTGAATGTTTCGAGGCAGTTTTACTATAGTTTGTGTGGTGAAATGTTAAATTAAGTAAATCCAGTACAGCTTACAATGTCTCAATTCATAAAATTAGAAAAAAAAAACCGTACAAAGATTGCATTTAGTAATAAATCGATCGAATGGGACGACGTTGCATCTACGAATAGACCCAATTTGGTGCTCGAAGACCAACATTAAATCCACATCCCTCGCAAGTTTATGGCATTATAAAAATAGTTGTGTAACTTTTAGTGATATATGCTACCAAATGTCTTATCAAACTTATCTTTGCAAGTGTATAACTAGTTGAATCTCACTTACAGCTTAAAAACTTTATGAGTTATAATAAAAAATGTGATCGCTGGTTGCATAATAGGCTGAGTCAAGGGACACATACCCTATGTATGGAAAAGTGTATAAAATTGGAAGCGGTGTACACTCGAAACAATCCGTTTTTGTGTTAAAATCTATTTCAAATAAAAAAAATGAGGGATGTGCTTAGCACAACGGAAGTTGGTTCAAAAACCTTATCGCTATACATGATTTTTGTTATCTTAATAACATCTGAAGAAGTGTGTATTTTAAAAACTATGTATTGTAAGGTATATTTATTCAAAGTATGCATATTCAACCTCGAGATGGTAAAAATAAAAAAATGGCTAATGCATTTTTTAATTTATTTTTTATGTTAACGTCAAACTTTGTTCATATAAAATTAGAAAATAGAAGTAAAATGATCGCCAAAATATATTGTAATCTTATATCAAAATTAAACTATAGTTCACTTGAAAAAAATCTGAATTTTACTTTATACCGATAAATACCGATATTTTTTAATAAGCAATACCGATATTGTATAAATCCACCTGGCAACGCTGATACTTACATGCTGTGAGCAATCTGATAAAGTTCGATTCAATGGCTCGATTCGATTGAAATTCGATCTTTGAAAAAGATTTGAAATCTTTTGAAGACTTTAAATTGATCAGATTGACCGACTCCTTGGAGCTGTCACATTTACTTTCGCAAAAATATTCCGTTCGATTATTTCGTAAGTGAAGGTGACATTTCGTTCCATGCAAATATATTGTCAAAATTCCGCTTGATAATATCAACAATCAATATGCAACTAACGATTTGAAATTGGTTCACTGTTGTAGAACCCCTTGGTCCAAAATACACCTTAAAGTCAGCACCTTGTTATACATATTTGCGCCTGTGTTTACATTTGCTGTGTTATTTTGACAGAATATTTGAGAGTGTGTTCGTGTGAGTTCATTATAAGGAGCGCATTATTGAACTTGGGACCGAGCTTGTGACCGATGTGCTAGTACTGACTGAGCCAAGAAAAAAATCGTATTTGTATGGGACCTACTGGTCTTAGAGTTAGTCTATGGGGGGGGGGGTGGGGGTGGGGGGATCGCATCAATTCAACAGTTGTCAAGTTATGAAGCATTCTATTAGCTTAATACCTGGTACAGACATACAACGTACAGCGTTGTACTCCTTTAGTCTAGTACCCGTTTTTTAGTACTGGATTAAAGTATTTGACAGTTCGTACAACGCTGTTCGTTGTATGTCTGTCCCAGGCATAAGAATGTAGTGATGCATTACCAATGCAATAATGCTACACTGGCGTAAAAAACTTATCGAAATTCATAAAATTTGCATTATGAAACTTCACGAGGCCACTGTATTTTGATTTCATAAGCCCACGTATCCAACAATGGTTCTCGCAGTTGCAGTAATAATTTTCTCAAGACATTCTTATCATTTGCATAAAACTGCCTTATGAAGTTCATGACTGTTGTTTGTGCATAATAATCATAAGGTATACGTATGAAATGGCAAAACCGATCCGCAAGTTATTGTTTTGTTACTCTTGGTGAATTTTATTGCTGATATGCATTACAGGCGTATAAGAGACAATTCGACGACGTTGGTTTATCTGATAAGTATATGTATAAGATGTAAGTGAAAGCTTTAAATCACATGTTGACACGAGTTGTTTTTCATAATATTTTCGCATTATTTTTTCCATTTTAGTTGATAGCTCAACAATGACCGAGAGCACTGGAACGCCGAAGGGTGTTATCATCTCGGTTCTTCTGTCGTGTACCATGGTGGACCTGCATCGGAAGCATGAAGAACTTCTACCCGGACGACGCACAGTGATCGGAAAAGCCTTTTTTCACGGCGAAATTAATAACTCCTAAGGGTTACGTTTACGAATCATAGTGTCTTCTACAAAGTTGTATCTTAACAAGTTGTCCATCTTTTGATGATAATTTGGTAGTTCCAAACTTTACCGCTAGGGCGGCGCTGTTGCTAACTTTTAAATGAAACACAATAGAAGGGTGATGTCAAAAGCAAGTTTGTTGAGAATATAATTTCAAGCAACTTTGCACAAGACATTATTTTTCTATCTTCATTCGACCATGATAGAGCTATTTTTCTGCATTAATTGTTATGTTATTTATTCTCCGTGCGAGGAGTAACGATTATGATGTAGAAGGAGATGTCTGACAGTAAGTCTCTAATATCGTTCTTTATTTAAACCATGTTTATATCAGAACGAAAACGTATTTGCAGAATGGCTCATGCATTGCAATGTTGTGCGATCGGTATCGTCATCGTCAAATCCTACCCACAAGAGGAAATCGTCGTTGAAGGAGGGACTGCAAGACCGAAGAAGACTATTCAAAGAAAACGGCTAATGGTGGTTCCGAACAGGCGATATTGAGAAGTTCCCAAGGTTATCGATAATATTTATTTATTTATTTATTTATTTCGTCAATCGATCGTAGACTACATATTTACACTTAATTCTATCTTCTTAAAGATCGCCTAGAAACAAAATACTGTCTTAGGTTACTACGTGACATTGTTAGGTCAATTGATTCACAATGCAGATTATTTTCATTGCCCAGTGAACACGCGAACGGTACAGTATGTTCGGTCCCCTTTCCGTTGCTTTGGAAGCTTTTTACGAGTTGTTTACAGTCTTCAGTATTAGTTTTTCTCGATCGCCAATGAAATCGTCGCGAGTGAAATCAGTCTTGGTTTACTGAAGAAGAGAACATTGTGTGATAAGTGGTGCAACAGCGTCATTAATTGCAATTAGCAATATTGCCACGATCGAGAAGCCATATTGTTCCGCATCTATACGGCACGCATACCAGCAGCCCATCGTGTGAAGTGTGCATTCTTCCATCCACCAACTACCACCGCCCAGCAACATCATCGTCATCGTTCAGCTCCACGCTTACACAGAGAAAAAACAGTCCCGTTTGAAACAACGAACTTGTTAGTTGACTTCCAAACTAAAGATTTAGTTGTTTCAAAACCCGGTTTTGTTGTTTAAAACCAAAGATTTTGTTCTGAAACAAACAGGCAGATTAGTTGTTTCTACCTAAATATGTTACCACAAAACAACACCAATTATGGTTATTCCAAACCAATATTTTTGTAGTTTCCACCTTGAAAGGGTGTTCATTATTACCATAGCACAGGTTGCGTTGACTCAGAGAAACGAATTAAAATTTTAGATTGATTCAACCAAAGCGGCGGTTAACTCCAACTGAAATAATATTTGGAGAAAAAATAACTAAAAGTTTAGTTTGAAACAAACTATTTTATTTTGGATTACTTCTTTTAGCGTCCGGTCCCGCTACATGCTATATTCGCGTACGTTTGCATCGTAGGTGAAAATTTAATGTTTTACTTAAAATAACCTGAAAATGATAGAAAGACTCGCATTAACATATAAAGATTTATTTTAGACTGAGTGGTCTGTATATGTAAATGTGCGCTTTTCTAATGTTTGTTAGAATTTCATTCAAATAAATATTATTGCAATTATCACAAAAGAAATGTAGGTGATTGTAAATGGAAATGTTTGTTGTTTCAACCGATTTCTTTCGTTTGTTTCAAACAGCAATTCAGTTCAAATCATACTCAAATTTGTTTGAAACAAATCATAAGCGTTGGTAGAACCAACTAACAAATCTGTTTGTTTTCGTAGCTGTCATAATGAAACAACCAACATAATAGTAAATACAAACGGATGTCAGTTGAACTTAACTGCTTTATTCCAGAAATAATAAATGAAAATTTTAGTTTGTTTTAACCACCCTAGGAAGTCATATCAAACTAAAATGATGTTTGTGCCAAATTCAACGTAAAACTCCGGTTGAATGAAACTAGAATATGTTTGTCTTTACCAATCTTTTTTCTCAGTGTAGACGGTACACGCGGTCACTCATCGTCGATCGGCAGCAGCAGCACACATTCGTCGCCCAGCTGCAGTAGATCCGTGATACATATAAGATAAGTTTTTTAGTAGTATAGAAGAATCCAAGTTGAAAAAAGAAGAAGACACGGAGTGGTGATAAATTTGACAGCTCCCATGTTAAAGTATAGGACGAACGTTTTAAAATGCTTCTAATAAATTCAAATGAAATTTTAATTAAAAGCGGTTTGTTGTATGATGTAAGAAAAATCCGAAACTGCAAAATAGGGGCATTATTTTGTTTAATTTTTTATTTTGCTGAAAATGTCTTTATTCAGTAGTTTCGGAGTTTTCTTACATCATACAACAAACCGCTTTTAATTAGAATTTCATGTTAATTTTTTATAAGCATTTTAAAATGTTCGTCCTATACTTTAACATGGGAGCTGTCAGATTTATCACCACTCGGTGTCTTCTTCTTTTTTCAACCTGGATTCTTCCATATAAGATACGTTTTTGTTTCTCGCCCTTCTGAATTCATCATTTCATCGTAGTGTGTGTGTGAGTGTGGAGAGTGATTGATAGTGTGTGTGAGAGTGTACTTAGTTTTAGTTTTTTTTTAGGTTTAGTTTGTTTATCTGTGATTGATTGTAGATAATTACGTTAGTGGTTGAGCGTGATAAGCTCCCACAAGCGAGCCATGGATGATTTATCGCAAGATGAATCATCTATGGCACGAAACGATGAGGTAGCTCATAAAGTTACCAGATCACGTGCTTATCCAGACAATTCAACTGGTCCATGGGTTGTTTATTTTCAGCCCAAATCGAAACCTCTGAATGTTTGTCAGATTTCTGATGATCTGACGAAGCGATTCTCGGCCGTGACCGAGATAATAAAAGTAAGACCGAATAAACATCGGGTCGTTGTGTTCAACCTTAAGCAGGCAAATGAGATTGCTGTCGCTCAGTTTTTTACACTAGAGTATCAGGTATATATCCCAGCTCGGGGTATTGAAATCGAAGGTGTGGTCACCGACACGAGTCTGACCCCTGAGATCCTGCTGAAGCGGGGGGTTGGTCGATATAAGAACCCTCTGCTGTCACCAGTTAAGATACTGGATGTGCGCCAACTTGGCGCAGTGTCGACCAATAAGGGTGAAAAAAAGTTTACAACATCAGACTCGTTTCGCGTAACCTTCTCTGGCTCAGCCCTCCCTCAATACGTCGAGTTGGAAAACTTCGGCTACCTGTGCGGTTGTTTGTACCTCGGGTCATGATCTGCCAGAAATGCCAGCAGATGGGACATACTACCTCCCATTGCGGCAATAAGGCGCGCTGCTCCAACTGTGGGGAGAGAGGATGGCGCGTGCGCAGACAGCACACCAAAATGCGCTTTCATTAAGGGAACTCCTCCTCATGCTCTCTCGGCGTGCCCGGCGAACAGACAACGCGGGGAACAATTAGAACGCTCGCTAAAACAACGTTCCAGGCAATCTTTCGCTGAAATGGTGAAAAAAGCCTCACCATCACCCAGTGCCAATACAAATCCCTTTGCTCCTCTGTCAGATGACGAGTCTGACTTTGATTCGGCTGAAGAGGGAATGTCGTTCACTTTTCCGGAAGGTGCTTCAAGGAAGCGAAGACGCGTCCGCCCACGGAAAGTTGTTGAAAAGAAGCCCGAGACCAGCTTGCCCATTTCAAAAAGAGGTGGAAAAAAGGAAAACTCAATTCCTCCTGGTATCCGTAGTACTAACTACACCCAGGACTTTCCATCTCTCCCGGGGACATCCAAAACCCCTGACGCCCCTATTTTAAGAACAGAAGCCCCCTCCTCAAGTGGGCTGTTCTCATTTGATGACATTGCCGAAGGTATCTTCAAGTACCTCGAAATTTCTGACCCTCTTAAAAGCATTGTTTTGGCAATGCTTCCAACAGTGAAGACCTTTTTGAAGCAATTGACAATTAAGTGGCCCCTCCTTGCAGCTATCATTTCCTTCGATGGATAATTTTCCAAATGAGGTCGGGGATTTGATCACTGTTCTACAGTGGAATTGTCGAAGTTTGATTCCTAAATTGGAATCTTTTAAATTTTTAGCTCACACTACCGGTTGTGATGCATTCGCTCTTTGTGAAACTTGGCTCTCTTCCGAAATCAATCTTCCGATTCATGATTTCAATATTATTCGTCTTGATCGTGAAGATTCGCGTGGAGGGGGAGTACTTTTGGGAATCAAAAAGTGCTATTCCTTCTATAGAGTGAATTTTCCTCCTATTCCAGGTATTGAAGTTGTCGCATGTCAGGCTGTTATTAAAAATAAAAGCCTTTGCATTGCTTCCGTTTATATTCCTCCAAGAACCTCCATTAACCGAAAACAACTCTCAGATGTTTGTTCGGTTCTTCCTGCTCCGCGGTTGGTCATGGGAGATTTTAACTCTCACGGTACAGGCTGGGGAGAACTGTACGATGACAACCGGTCTTCCCTAATATATGACCTCTGTGACAACTTCAATATGACAGTACTTAACCATGGAGAAGTAACACGTTTGGCTGGTACATCCTCAGTTGGCAGTAGATTAGACCTCACACTTTGTTCGAATTCATTATCGTTAGATTGCACATGGAATGTGATTCAAGATCCCCACGGTAGTGATCATTTGCCCATAAAAATTTCGGTTGCCACCGGGTTCAATCCGTCGAAATCTGTCAACGTCACGTATGATCTAACCCGTCACATCGATTGGACAAAGTTTAAGACAGCAGTAGAGGAAGCCGTAACGACGGTAAAAAGGCTTTCACCGCTGGAAGAGTATAACTTCCTCTCCAACCTGATCTTAGACAGCGCGCTTCAAGCTCAAACTCGACCAGTTCCAGGAACGTCATCTCGCAGGAAACCTCCTTCTCCATGGTGGGATCAGCAATGCACCGAGGTTTACCGTAAAAAGTCCGACGCGTTTAAAGTTTTCCGTAGACGTGGAACACCTGAGCACTTCGAAGTATACACGGCTCTCGAACGTGAACTTAAGAGCCTCATCAAGGCCAAGAAACGCGGTTACTGGCGAACATTCGTGAACGGGCTATCGCGCGAAACGTCGATGAGTACTCTATGAAACACGGCGCGAAGGTTGCGTAACCGAACTACGAACAACGAGAGCGAGGAGTACTCGGATCAATGGATCCTCAAGTTCACGCGAAAAGTCTGTCCAGATTCTGTGCCGGCACGGATGATTCCTCGCGAAAACACGAATTCGATAGATGAGATTAGCCAACCCTTTTCAATGGTAGAGTTCTCTCTCGCACTCCTCTCGTGTGGCAATACGGCTCCAGGGGCTGATAGGATCAAGTTCAACTTGCTTAAGAACCTCCCAGACGTCGCGAAGAGGCGCATGTTGAACTTGTTTAATCAGTTTCTGGAACTCAACATTGTACCGGATGATTGGATACGGGTGAGAGTTATTGCCATTCAAAAACCTGGTAAGCCCGCGTCCGACCACAACTCCTATCGACCCATCGCGATGTTATCTTGTATTCGAAAGTTGTTGGAGAAAATGATCCTTT
The DNA here is from genome assembly GCA_034211315.2 of Aedes japonicus. Taxonomy (NCBI): domain Eukaryota; kingdom Metazoa; phylum Arthropoda; class Insecta; order Diptera; family Culicidae; genus Aedes; species Aedes japonicus. Next base: position 143,627 of record JASCZW010005494.1, on the reverse strand, counting down.
TTCGTCTGGACAAATGGGTTGAGACGAACAACCTGCTTTCAGATACTCAATATGGTTTCCGTAGGGGTAATGGAACGAACGACTGTCTCGCGTTGCTTTCCACAGATATTCAGTAAGCTTTTGCTAAAAAAGAGCAAATGGCTTCTGTATTCTTGGACATAAAGGGGGCTTTTGATTCAGTAGCTGTTGAAGTTCTTTCAGGTAAACTCCACGCTTGTGGCTTTTCACCATTAATGAATAATTTTTTGTACAATTTGCTGTCAGAGAAACATATGAGCTTTTCTCATGGAACCTCTACAGCTTCACGATTTAGCTACTTGGGTCTCCCCCAGGGATCATGTTTAAGCCCCCTTTTGTATAATTTTTATGTCAAAGACATTGACGGTTGCCTAGGTGGCAACTGTACGTTGAGACAACTTGCAGATGACGGCGTAGTGTCTGTCACGGGACCCAATGGGGTCGATCTGCAAGGACCCTTACAGGATACCTTAGACAATTTGTCTACTTGGGCTCTAGAGCTAGGTATCGAATTCTCTACGGAGAAAACTGAGTTGGTAGTTTTTTCTAGGAAGCATAACCCAGCACCACCGAAGCTTCAAATTTGGGGTAAGCCGATAACTCATTCTATGTCCTTTAAATATCTTGGGGTCTGGTTCGACTCAAAGTGCACCTGGAGATCCCATATTGAGTATGTGAAGCGAAAGTGCCAGCCAAGGATCAACTTTCTCTGCACAATTACCGGGACCTGGTGGGGAGCTCATCCACAAGATCTTCTAACGTTGTACCGGACAACGATTTTGTCGGTTATGGAATACGGTAGTTTTTGTTTTCAGTCAGCGGCTCGGTCGCACTTCATTAAACTGGAACGTATTCAGTATCGGTGTCTTCGTATCGCGTTAGGTTGCATGCACTCGACTCACACCATGAGTCTTGAAGTGCTGGCTGGCATGTTGCTACTCTCGGATCGGTTTTCAGAATTATCTCTCCGGCTCCTCACCAGATGTGAAGTTTTGAACCCCCAGGTGATCGAAAATTTTGAGACCCTCCTTGAATTGAATCCTCAAACCCGCTTCATGACCTTGTACCATTTGTACATAACACAGGATGTCAGCCCTTCGCCGAACATTTCCAATCGTGTTTGCTTCTCCGATTTCGACAATTCGGTTAATTTTGATTTATCCATGAAGCAGGAGCTTCGTGGAATCCCAGAGCATCATCGTCCTATGATTGTTCCGGTGATATTTGCTGCAAAGTTTGGCCAAGTTGATTCCACTAAATTGTTCTTCACTGACGGATCATTGATAGCGGATATGGTATATTTAATGAAATTCATAGCGCCAACCGTAAACTTCAAGCTCTTTGTTCCGTGTATGTCGCTGAATTAGCGGCAATACACTTTACGCTGGAAATTGTTGCCTCGTTAACACCAGATCAGTACTTCATTTTCACGGATAGTCTCAGTTCTATAGAGGCTATTCGCTCCTTGAGGCCGGTAAAGCACTCCTCGTATTTTCTCATGAAAATACAGGAGCTTCTAAGTGCTTTATCGCGTTATTTTATCATCACCTTTGTATGGGTCCCTTCTCATTGTTCAATTCCGGGCAATGAGAAAGCGGACTCGCTTGCAAAGGTGGGCGCTATGGAAGGCGATATTTGTGATCGACAAATCGCCTTCAACGATTTTTTTTATTATTTTTCGTCAACAGTCACTCGTCAGCTGGCAGTATAAATGGAGTAAAGGAGATTTGGGGCGATGGCAACATTCTATCATCCCAAAGGTGTCGAAGAAATCTTGGTTTTATGTGTTTTTGACTAACATTAGCCTTAGATTGTAGTTAGTTTAACCTGTATGTTTACTTTAAGTTTTTTTTATATGTGTATGTGTGTGTGTTGTTTTTCTTTTTCAAAAAATGTTCAAGTCAAAAAAAAAACCATAAATTGTATAGTTATAAGTGTTTAGATAATTTAGTATTTAAATTTAATGTGTTATGTAAACCATACTTTGAATTCCCACCCTCTTTCCCATCCGTAATTTGTAATCCCTATTAACCTCGAGACGGCCGCGAGTAATCGGCTCTATCCTCCTAACCTTAGTTTTAAGATAAATGATGTATAAAAGTATGAAAATTTGGCTCTTTAAAGTTAATTCGATTGAGCCTGTACAAATAAATGATTATTAAAAAAAAAAATTATTTATTAAAAAACAAATAATACTAATTAAATTTCATCTACTCCAAGGTTACAGGAAGTTGATTCCAGATAGTACAGATATTTTATTGCATTGTATCTTGAGGTGTTCTTCTATCAATGTGGATCATTGGATATAAATAAAGTTATTGAATGCTCTCCCATTCTGGTGATTATATTTACGGCCGCGAGTAATCGGCTCTTCCCTCCTAACTTTAGTTTTAAGATAAATGATGTATAAAAGTTTGAAAATTTGGCCCTGTAAAGTTAATTCGATTGAGCCTGTACAAATAAATGATTATTAAAAAAAAACAATGCAGATTATAGAGAGACATCATTCGGTTAATTGGTCCGAATTTCGCATAGTTTGTCCGATTGATAGTTAACGCAATAAGTTCCGATTCCTCAAATGCCGCGAGGGGGTGTAGAAATTTAGACTACATAATAAATTAGGAGAGGAAATGCGATGTGATATAATATCGTTTACAAAAGAGATCATGGCAAATTCCCTTCGTTCTTTTAGAGTTTGAATGTCAATAAGCATACATCGTGCATCGTAAGACGGAATTGGAAATGTTGTCCAGCCTAATTTACGGAGAGCATACACAAGAAATTGTTTTTGTACTGATTCTAATCGTTCTTCATGTGTTTTCATAAAAGGAGACCATATGACACTACAATACTCTAGAATAGACCTGATATATGCAACGTACAATATTTTGATCGTATATGGGTCATGAAAGTTTTGACCAAAGCGTTTAATTAAACCTAGCATATTGGTTGCTTTATGGATAATTGTGTTGTAATGGTCGATAAAATTAAGCTTAGAATCTACAATAACACCTAAGCCTCTGACTCTCTCGCATTTTTCTACAATTTTAGTTCCTAAAGAAACATGAATTTGTGGTGTACTTTGTTTTCTACTGAGAGTAATTAAGTTACATTTCTTAACGTTTATTTCTAGTAAGTTTTTTTTGCACCATATATCAAATAATAATATTTCGTTTACATAAGTTACATTATCTTGGTCATTCTTAATTTCCATAAGTATTTTCATGTCGTCTGCATAGATGAGAATTCTGACCTGCTTAAGAATGTAAGAAATATCATTGCCAAACAAAATAAAAAGCTAAGGGCCTAGATGCGAGCCTTGGGGAACTCCAGATAATACATGAACAGGGCGTGATTTTTTACCATTAAAACTGACTACTTGTTGCCGATTTATTAAATACGATTGTATCCATTTAAGAAATTTATCCTCAAATCCTATTTTTTCTAACTTGTAGAGTAACAGAGGAATGTCAATACGGTCAAAGGCCTTGCTAAAATCAGTGTACAGCGCTTCGACATGGTTGCCGTTGTCCATTGAATAGTTTACAAATTCTAACAAGTTTGTGGAAGTTGAGCGTCCTTTGAAAAATCCATGCTGCGAATTTGTTATAACATTTTGTACTTGGCTGAACAGTTTTCTATTGACGATAGCTTCAAAGAGCTTTCGGATGCTAGACATAATAGCAATTCCACAGTAATTGCGAATATCGGATTTTTTTCCTGACTTATATATGGGTATTAGGTATGAGTTTTCCAAATTTTTGGGAACTGACCTGAATCAAGTGACAAATTGAAGAGCCAAAATAAAGGCGAAGTTAGTTCAAATGCAAGATTTTTCATAAATGCTGGAGGGATTCCATCAGGTCCCGCACCTTTCGCAGCATCAAGATTTTTCAAACCAGCAAGAATGCCTTGAACATGTACCTGACTAACTCTAATGTCATTTGAGAATGCAGGAAAAATGAAAAATAATCTACACACTTAGAAATTATGAATTTTACACGAGACGTAATTCATACTTGTTAAAAAGTCGGAGAACGCAAAGAAAGATTTCGTGTAAAATTATGTCTCTTGAAACGGACATACGCAATTTGACGAAAGATGTGTTCGATTGAATTTATTTTCTCATCTCTTTCAACTCATTCTTATGGGCTAAAGGACGCTTGCATGTGTCGGTCTCAGCAGACAGAAATTTACAAATTTTGGTAGTGTGTAGAGCGCGATCATCATCTGAAAATGTCGTGTAAATTTCTTGGAAAAACTTTGCAAACATGTCACAAATCTCACCAGGGTCTCCAGCGCTTTTGTCATCGAGATGCATTTTTGAAGGAAAGTTGTTTGATTTTAATTTTGTTCTGACATACTTGAAAAACTGTTTAGGAAATGATTTGATTTCACTCTCTGTTCTGAAATTATACTCTTCCAATTCGGAATTGCTTGCTGAATTAAACTGATCACAGATATTCAGATAATTTTGCAGATTGACAAAAGAGTTGCTTTTTTTGTAAATTTTGTGGGCCTTTTGCTTCTGATTTTTCAAATTAATAATATTCCTGTTGAACCATATTGGATATTTGGAGTTATATCTGCGTCTTTTTCTGTTAAGAGGTACGTTCTCATTAATTATTTCAAATAGAAACCTGTAAAAGACATCAACAGCGCTTTCGATGTGTACTTCATTTCGTATGATTGATTGAATTTAGCTTAATTTTTAAGTACTCGTTATTAGCTTTGTTGTATTCAAAGATTTCCTCATAATCATCGTCGTTGGGCTGTGGATTGTAATGAACAAATAAAGAATATTCAATTGCAGTATGAAATTGTTCGTTTTTCCGTAAGGGCGTCAGGTATTCATTAACACAAAAATCCTCATGAATGTTTGTCAGCAAAATATCTAAATAACAATTTTGCTGATTTTTTACATGATTAATTTGATTCAAACCAAGGCTGGCAATTTTGTCAAAAATTAACTGTAATGTCACATTGTTCAGAATGACTGGAAGAAGAATGCCTTCATTTTCAACGTCAAAAATGAAGTCCGCATTGCGTCGATTGAAGTCGCCGTATACGTAACTTTGATCTCAGGGGAAAGTGTTTCGTATGTGTTTTTGTTAGCATGATCAGGTGGGAAATACACAGATACAATCACATGAATTTCACCAGCTATTTGCGCTTTAATCCAGACATGTTCAAAATCCTTAAATTTGGTAGAGGAAATTAGTTCAGCAATAAATTTAGATGAAATCGCAATGAGGACACCACCTCCAGACCTCCTTTGTGCCATTCGATAGTTACGGTCGTCTCTGAATACGCAAAAATCATTCCCAAACATTTCTTCACTTTTACTGCTCTCATTCCAACTAGTTTCTGTACCCAATATGATAGAAAGAGATGAACTCATTAAATTTTTGTAAATTGTTTTCATCTTGGATGAGCTTTTCATACGATTAAAGTTCTGACAATATATCAGCACTTCAGTTACATTAGAGCGTGAAGAAAGGTTTGAGAACTTGTCAATACAATTAGAATTACTTAATTCTAAACATTCTACCTCTTCAGAGTGCGTCAGTTCTGTTGTAAACCCATACGTTGGCACGAACACGGCGAAGAATGGTTTAAAAATGATGTCCTTAACACCGGCCGAAAGGTCCAATTTGAAGATGAAGTTGGGCATTCTTGACGTAAATGCTGTTCAGCTGGGTATGGGTTAATAATTTCTCCACGTTGAAACCAGAGGAGTGAAGAGAGCGATAGTTCTTGAAGCCTGCAACTTTTGGTGTGGCGCTAGTGACGATTTGCACATGTCAAGCTCGGTTCACAATGGATTATATTTCTTTACAATATTTCTTCTACCAAACTACTAGTATCAGTAATTTAGATGAAACATTATAGTACCTGGCTAATAAATAATGAAAAAATACAATCCTTGTGATAACCACTGCACTAACTAAGAGGTGGAAGATTTTTTTCTCAAATCAAATAAACGCCAAAACACGAAAATTTCCACCGCGGATATTGTGTTTGCTGCATATTGCCTTCAAGAAAACCGAGCTGTCAAATAAGCACCACACGCAGTTTTCGGCTTCACGGTTTTTGTTCGTGGATGACAGCCGCTTCAGGCCTGTGGTTGAAACCTAATACGCTGATGCGCAGGAGCCCCTGAGAATCTTTTTTTAGCTGCTGCTAGGAGGTCCTTGTCCAACGGAAGAGAGCTGCAAACGGCACGCTGAACGTTGTTGATACCCAGAATTCCATTGTCATTATGACTATTATGGCCGTTGCGGCTGTTATCGCTTACATCATCGCCAATACCATGATAGATATTATGGCTGTTCATGCTACCTTTAAGAGTTTTTTTTTTCCGCTTGTTAGCCTTCTTTTTAGCTTTTTGCTGTAGTTTCCGAACATGTTTCCGTGAATCATAATCGGTCCAGTCATTTCTCCAAATCCTTTTCGACCCAAGAGTGCACCAACCCTCCTTGACATCAATCGTCGATTTTGATCTGGCAAATGCTAGATCTTGGGCCAGCTCTACGGATAGGCTTAGAGGTTGATCAGCAGCATTAAAAGTGTGACCTGCTTCCACTGAAGTGGTCATTCTCGAACATAAAGACGACAGCAGTTTCACCTCGTCCATAATTCCCATAATTACATCCGATGGAAAATCATCAGACGCAGAAGCGATTGCCAATATATTTTCACGATCATTGTCCATTTTGTCCGATAAACGGTTTAGCGTGCCTTCAATTTTAGCATTGATCGACTCGGTAATAACACTACCGAAATCACGAGCAACTTCACGCACTAGGTCAGCAGTCTCAGCTGACGATGCATGGTTTGGCGCATCAGCCAAGGTGTTGAACATTTTTTTTATTTTGTCTGCACCTTCGAGCCAGTGCTGTTCCAGCGATGTCAACCGTTTTTCAATTGTGTCCACCGCTTCATGCATGAGGGTGATGCCTTTTAGTTGATTTATTATTTTATGTTGACACTCCATCTGCTTGTCTAAAATTTTACGTAAATCTACCACTTCGAGTAGCTTAGTAACACACTGTTGGCAAAGTGGGAGCACATAGTTACGGAGGTTGTCTTCCCAGTCTCGTTTGGCGCCAATGCATGCAGCATGGAAACTCCGCCCACATAACTCCATTTGATTGCATCTGCCATATTTTAAGATAAAGAATCAAATAAATCGTCGCTTAATGGACTGCAATGTATTTTTTTTATCATTATATATATAAAGAATGAATATTCCAACAGAACGAAATGAAAAATATTATGAAATACATAAATTAATATATTAATTAGCATCCTACCAACATACTACGGCATATGAGTTCCATAGAACTAGCACATAAACTTCATAAGGTTGTACAATGAAACTCATACGGCTGCAATAAGTAAATCAATTGGAGTGGTTATGACACCAATCATAGCATTGCATAAGGTAATGTTATGAAATTCAAACCGTTTCCTTGTGGCGAATTTTCATAAGGATATTTAATGAACCTTAATAGATTTTTTACACTAGTGTACTTTAGCAATGTCTTATGGCATTCCAAAAGATATAGCATTAGTTCGATCTTAGTGGGGCCCTTTCAGCTTTAATCCAACTTTAATGATGCACTAGACGTAATGCACATGCCTTGTATAGGCATGCTATTACAGCCTCGTGGTTACTTGGGTAGGTAAAGATTACTCAATGAGTAACTTGATAACTTATTTTTGAATGCAAATGGAAGTCGTTTGCATACTTTTATTATTTGACGTATATCAGATTCATATACCGAAAAAGAATAAAAATGTTATAATTAGAAGAATAAAAATGTTATACTAGCCGTTATTCACATTGATTGTTGTTTTTTGTATTCTCCCATGCGCGGAGTAACGATCTTCGATGAAGTTTGTCAGAAGCAGATAATTTCTCATCTCCATGCGAAGCTCTAGGAGTGAACGGTAATTTATTACTAGAACGAAATTCGTTCTAGCAGTAAATTACCGTCCACTCCTAGAGCTTCGCATGGAGGTGAGAAATTATCTGCTTCTGACAAACTTCATCAATAGCCGTTATTGTTCAAAATCGCGGAAATTAGAAAATAAACAACATCAATAAAGTTATCAAGAAAAGTTATGATTTTATTCTATCATCGCGAGAAAGGCACTTTATTTTAAATGTTCAATAACATTTGCTAACTAACCGTGTGGAAAAGTGCTATTTTTTTGTTTTTTACAAGTGTTATTGCATTAGGTTAAATTTACCGACCATAAACTTTAAGTACAGTTACTCAATTTTGAGTACTTTGGCATAAGGCCAGTTTTCGGGAGTAACATCACCCTGCCCTCGCTAGCCACTGACGTACGAGAGCATTTCTCTCCAACGATCCGAGACAGTATTCTCCCTACCACATCGACCGATAGCGACAGCGACCACAACAGGCGATCGTTATCGGTGACGTCACCGCTTGGGATCTTCTGCTTGCTAGATAGTGGAAGATCTGGTGTGCACTAGTCGTGTCGGCTCTGACTCTCGGGAAGGATGGAGCAGAGCCACAATGGATAATGTTCTGTAGTATGTATGTATGTAAGGTAGCCACCATCCCTTCTACGACCTTGTCATGTATGCAGCTCCACTTAATAGCAAGATCAAATTGAGTTACCGGGTTGCATTCACAGTAACGCTGTATGAAGGGCCAAAAACGGTTGGGCGGACCCGTAAGCAGAGACACTTACGCGAAACCCGCGGGAACATAAGATTCTCCTTCCAACGATACGATCCAACAAATCGCATAACCCAATTCGCAATACTCATTAAGCTTTCTACGGGATGGCTTGTTAAGAAGGGCGCGTCACTCACGCTGAAACTGTTGGAGTAGAATTCGCAACATCACAATCGAATCGGTAGGATAAGAAAATGATACTGTTTATTCCCTCCTAGACGCCGGTTGTCATACCACTCCATTGTCCAATTCCAGTTTGAATGATACCCTGATGCTCCCTCCCTGCCCAATATATATTCAATGTCATGTAGTAATATATGAAATATAGTAAATATTAAACTGATAAAAAATATAGTGAATGATTATTATAATAATATTTAATATAGTAAGTAAATGTAAGAATGATAGTAACAATTCCATTTGTAAACCTGAAAGTTAAGACAATATAGTAGCTATGAGAAAAAAAATTGATTCAAACATATTTTACAATACTTGGAATATCCATGGATGATCTGAAATTATATGTATAGCATATGAAGAATAGTAAACAAAAAATTTCGAAGTGCTGTTCCGTTTCCTTGAATCACAAAAACTTTTTGTAGTGAGTCTCACAGGTACTATAGCAATTTTTATCAAATGAATTTAAATACAATAATATCATATCATTTAATATCATAACATAAAATAAAAATTTGACGTTAAAATGTGAAATAAAAATACGAGCAATCCAGTAAACTATAGTAGAATATATATCCGTAACTTAGCTGGTCATCGAAAGACTTCCGCTGTTGCAGCTTCGATAAAATTAATATCTATTAAGAATTTGTTTTCACAGTTATAGTCAAATAATGTTCTGTATTAATTATTAGTATTGTAAAAAATCTAAATACTGAAAATAAAATGTATGTTGTGTGATACGGACAAAATATATGTACTGCGTGAATGAAAGGATGTGTGATGTAATGTGTGGAAGTGGTTGGATAGAATACCAAAAGAAACCCCAAAAATCAACCAAAATATAGTCTGCTATCGACAAAACACCTACAGTAGCCCACCGCACTGGCAGTATAATTAATTACCCCCCAATCGATGTTGGTTAGGGTCCGGTAACCCAACATTATGGTCCTTTGAACCGGATAAATCGGCTAACCGGACAAAGGAGGAAACTGCCAGCGTTGGTCAATGCGTGGCATGGATATCAAAATGGTTGGTTGGTGTACACAATTAGTAAGCAGCCATCACTGCGGCATAATTAACTATCTCCACATCGCCATTACTTTTGGCTCAATATGGCACTGGGTATGATGGCTGCTAGGAGTTGAATACTCGTATCCTAACAAAAACAATTATGGACATTTGGATTCTTGGACATTGGTACTGGACAGGAAAACACATCAATTCAACTTATGCTGCGTTGGACTTCACCACATAATAACCACGGCACATTGCCTGGTTTACCATGTAAATTATAAGCGCAGTATAGATCATTGCACCGAATGTAATAACCTCACTTTTTTGACAGTCCAGGGAGCTTGTTTACAAGGTGTTAGAATTTGAACCGCTCAATCGAAAACTTCATTGGATTTTTCCGGATTCTGTATGATTAGATGCAGGAATTGATGTAAAAATAAGCGCTGGAGTATATTTTCCTGCAATTTTACTTCAATCGTAATAAAATTAGAGCACAAAATCTCTATCCGATCATACCGAAAATATTCTAAGTCCACGTAAACAAGCTCCCTGAACTGTCAAAACTGCATTGATGACGCAATCGTGCAATGATCTATACGTCCAGCCGAATGGACAAAACACGTTTAATGTACTGACACATTTTCCATTATCGGTCAACAATAACACGAAACAACAACAAACTACAATCGCCGATCACAGCTGATGGATCAGCTGTTCAGCGGACGTCAACAAAACGAAACCATACACGGTGTACTAAGGGATACAGTTGACAGACCAACTGCGAACGATTAGAGAGGCGACTGGAGAATCACGAGCAATACACATACGTTTGTTGGAACGACTTTTTGGAGGAAGATTTGGTTGTCTATCGCATTTTTGGTTTCGGACTAACAGCAGGGATGCCAGATATACAGACATGTCTGTATTTATACAGACATTTGAGCATGCATACAGACATCATACAGATAACAGACTTTATACAGAAATTTAGAAAATGTTACAGACATATACAGACATTCATTTCGGCGAACTTCCAGATTTAAGAAAAAACATGGCGAAAAGGAAAGCCTCACGTTTAAGTAAGCAAATGAATGACAGTCTGAAGTTGGACCAGTTTGTTGGCGTAAAAATAACCAATTCACTGATTCGACCCTTTTCAAAGACGTAGCACTGAAACGAACTTAAAATACGGCCATCGTAATGAATGTCCTTGGTGAATTATATCATCAAGAATTGGTGGCGAGTTGGTGGTAAAAATTGGTGGCGGTCCAAACCATTTCATTTTATAATCTATGAGTCAACTGATACCTTTGCCATGAAAACATTGGTCTTAGTGTTAAGACTTTCTATTGTAATGGCAATGAACTGTCAATTGGGGATTCTTTTTATCACGTACTCGAGCTTGCTGAAGCGGATGCTACTACGACACACAGTGCCATTGTTACTAAGTTTAGTGAAGATTTGGTTTCGTACAAAAAGAAGCTAAAAGGATTCGGTGTAGACGGAGCGAGTGTTAGCATTCTGGCACGGTGGAAAACATTCTGTTACTGTACTTTTTAAAAACTACTGTCCGAATTTATTTGTACTAAAATGCATTTGCCATTCATTTGTGGTCATCATATTTATGTAATAATATTTCGTCTGGTGTGAAATGTATGTGTCGGGAAATACGTAGCTTCCTCAGCAATAGTCCTTCAAAAGCAACAAAGTTCAACGAACCTAATAGAGCTGAAACCTGTAAACATGTTACATCCGTCTGCGACCCGATGGCTTTTTCTAGAATAAGTTGTTAAGCGTGTTCTTGAAGCAAAAATCTTAAAATAATATTACAGTTTTCGTGATACATTAGTGGACACCAAGCAGGACGGAAAAATAGAAAAAGGTTGCGAGCGTCTCAGCGATCCATCAAACCATCTGTACTAGGCCGCAATCAACCACATCTTACCAAAAGTCAACCAATTAAATTAGAGGACTGAAGAAAGCGTTAGTTCTTGAAGCCTGCACTTTTGATGTGGCGCTAGTGACATTTTTAATATTTTAAGGTACAATACAAGGTACAATATTTCTTCTACGTAACTGATACTAGTATCAGTAATTTAGATAAAACATTGTTGGCGCGATTACCCTACGTTGTGATTTTTTTCTTCTTCAACCAGGGGCACCAAGGGTTCAGCTTTGGGCAGCATCTGGAAATAAGCAGAAAAGCACAATGGTGTTCTCAGAAAATGGTTCTCACAAACAGAATAAAACTTTTTAGACAATTTAATTTACTTCCGTGCAGATCGAACAACTGGTAACGACTGAGAGCATCTCCAGGAGTGTTGTAGTTCTAGATTCATTTCATATGTCAGTTATAAATTTTTCTCTTGGGGAAATATATAACAAACCTACCCTCTCTTCAGCAGCAGTTCCAAATATTGTTCTAAACCTAAAGACTTGAATGTGTGTGTATAATTGACAATAAATATATTTTGATTTGTCACGAAATAGGAAAAGACATTCAAAATGACTGACGAATGGTACGAATTTATCACCAGTGAATTTGATTTGAATGTCACTTGGTTTTAAACATAGAATATGTTTGAAATAAAGCAAGTTTAAGTTTGCGGCCAGAATAAACCAAGTTTATGTTTAAGTTTACCTGGAATATGTTTGTTATCACGGAATTTTTTTTGCGTGTAAAATCTGTAAATCCACTTTACTGAAAAAATAAATAAAATCAAACGTTTTGTTTCGGTAAATTGGCGTCTTGCAGTTAAACTATTGCAGCAAATGCGAACTCTGTGTGTGGAAAAACAAACTTGTGTTCTCAAATTGGCTAGAATTCTCGTAGCAGTTTTAACAGTTTACAAACACTAACATGAATTTACGGAGTTTAAAATCATTTCAAGAAAAAAAAAATGACATTCACAGATAGGAAATAAAATTTGCTTTTAATACAATACATTGTTTTTTGGGATTTTGTAAAAAGTGTCCCTAAAAATGTTACTTAAAAATATCGCCAGTATATGTGATGTGTGATGTTTTTGTTTTGTTTCAGCTGATAAGTGGGAGAAAGCCCGAGCCAGCATCCTCGTAGTGGACAATATACTCACATATACTGGCGATATTTTTAAGTAACATTTTTAGGGACACTTTTTACAAAATCCCAAAAAACAATGTATTGTACTAAAAGCAAATTTTATTTCCAATCTGTGAATGTCATTTTTTTTCTTGAAATGATTGAAATGATGCCAGAACCAACAAACTCCGTAAATTCATGTTAGTGTTTGTAAACTGTTAAAACTGCTACGAGAATTCTAGCCAATTTGAGAACACAAGTTTGTTTTTCCACACACAGAGTTCGCATTTGCTGCAATAGTTTAACTGCAAGACGCCAATTTACCGAAACAAAACGTTTGATTTTATTTATTTTTTCAGTAAAGTGGATTTACAGATTTTACACGCAAAAAAAATTCCGTGATAACAAACATATTCCAGGTAAACTTAAACATAAACTTGGTTTATTCTGGCCGCAAACTTAAACTTGCTTTATTTCAAACATATTCTATGTTTAAAACCAAGTGACATTCAAATCAAATTCACTGGTGATAAATTCGTACCATTCGTCAGTCATTTTGAATGTCTTTTCCTACCCAAGTAGCTGTAATAGCATGCATATATAGGGCATATGTATTACGTCTAGTGCATCATTGAAGTTGGATTAAAGCTGAAAAGGGCCCCACTAAGCTCGAAGTAATGCTATATTTTTTGTAATGCCATAAGACATTGCTAAAGTAGCATTATTGCACTGGTAATGCATCACTACATTCTTAAGCTAATCTAACGCTTTATTACTTGGCAACTGTTGAATTGATGCGATCCCGCATTACCGATGTTGATTTTTGGTTGAATAAGTGCAATCATATAATGCTTGTGGTTACTTGGGTATTTCGTGACAAATCAAAATATATTTATTGTCAATTATACACACACATTCAAGTCTTTAGGTTTAGAACAATATTTGGAACTGCTGCTGAAGAGAGGGTAGGTTTGTTATATATTTCCCCAAGAGAAAAATTTATAACTGACATATGAAATGAATCTAGAACTACAACACTCCTGGAGATGCTCTTATAAATCCAGTTCTATTTTGTAACGACCATACACTCCTGGAGATGCCCTGACGATGATGACGATGATTGATTGGTAGATCGGGTACGTTCGCGCTAAAGCATGCTGCAGCTGAGCAAAACGGGGTTGCCAGAAGGGCAAGAAAAGAAGTTCTAAAGCACGTTAGCACCAGTTAGCACCAGTTCGAGGATGTGGAGACATACTCTCAGTCCGTGCTGCCAGAACCAACAAACATTATAATACCTGGCTGATAAACAATGAAAAATACTGTCGTTGTGATAACCACTGCACTATGTAGAATACGGTAGATTTTTCTCTCGAATCTCGAATTAACGACAACATACGACAACTTCCGCCGCGAATATCCTGTTTGCTGCATAAAGGCTACAAGAAAACCGAGCTGTCAAGTAAGCACCACTCGTAGCACCAAGTTTTTGGCTTCACAATTTTTGTTCGTGAATGACAGCCGCTTCAGTCCTGTGATTAAATCAGCTTTTCCAATCTTAAAAATACTAGCTGAAAAAAAAAGTAAATTGTCTTGGAACCAGGATATTTAAAAGAATTGACGACCCCTGGCTTTGTGGACCTGATCCCTTGCAATTGCAATCTTTTTGTCTATGCGACGTTTACAAAACCTAATCTAGCCTTTACTCGTTTGTCACCATCAATTAAAAGCGATTTTTAACAAAAAAAATTTCCATTGAAGTACCTTAAAACCGAAATTTAAACCCTTATACAGATAAATACAGATATTTCCATGAGATTGATACAGACATTTGAAAAAAATATCTGGCATCTCTGACTAACAGACGACTGCAACGAGAGAGACTCGAATATTGATACACATACATGATAGCATACGGAATGGATGCGGGCCAGCTCGTGACTCGATGACGTCATACATAAGGAGTGCTTTTGGGTTAACGAGGCAGACATACATCGGTTGGCGTGGATCGGAATGGGATGGAGTAGCTGCACCTACTTGTCCAGGTAAGCAGATGACATGTATATGTCTAGCCGAGCTAGGCATTACGTTTTCGGTAGCTAACACCATTATTTTTCGAGCCCACAAGGATGACGTATTCACCGTAGGCACATATCCACGGAGGACAATCATATGGTCGTCGATCAGCTGATCGTTTTGGTTCAAACGTTTTCGCACTGACTGCCGATGTAGATACGGAAAATATGGATTTGGATATAACCAGCCAATACTATCAACGGATATTCAATTTGGACGACCATTTTAAGGGGTGTCAGGCACAAGGGTGTCTGCCATACATACCAGGTTGAGTACATGGGTTGCTCAATTAATCATCAAAGCAGGTGATGTCTGCAGTTTATTTCACGGTTTGTTCAAATTAGTGATCCTCAGAGTACAGAGATATGCGGAAATTCAATCCGACGGTTTGGCAACGGTGTTCGTTTTGTTTACAAAAGTTGCTAACACTTCCACAGCGTAAAATGTTACAGCTTTGTGCATGACTTCGTCGTTGTTAGCGTTTTTTGTTAACATTTATAACGTACAACCCGCATAATCACAAACCATTCCTGGACCGTTTCCCTTATTGTTATCGACCGTTTCCGTTATTGTTACGACATTTACCCTTATAGATGACAACTATAAACTAACAATCTCCTATATAGTTTTAACAATATGTCAGATGGTAAAAGGCCAAATAACAATATGTTGAATAGGCGGTTAAGTTAGGTTACCATAAAAAAATGGCAATTTTCACGAACAAAATTTTTGCGGAACTCTATGCCATATAGTTGGTTTATAATCCAGACCGAGTGCAGACAATAAAAAACCTTTCAATGACAATATGGCAAACATTAACAATATGTGTTAATGTAGAGTTTGTATGGTGAAAATGAGATTGAACTATTCGACAACAATAACATAAAATGTGATAATATACCTTACATTCGAAATATAGTTTTGACTATATAGCAGATCGTTTTTCGTTATGCGGGAAGTAATTTGATTATTATATATCTAAATAAATATTAAGTGTATTGCAAAGTTTTGCACAAACCGCAGAGGTGTTAAATCATCGAATTGCGTCAACATAAGCTACGTCTTGAATATTGTTGGTGTACACCAACGTATCACCGTATATGACACAAAATCGATTCAATACTGGAAGCGGCTTGGCCGGAAACTGTCGTATGGACGACAAGTAACTTTTCGAAAACTCTGATGATTACTATTGCAGACTTGAATGAGTATGAAGATGATTCCTAATATTGACTTCAGACTTGGCGATTTCATTATTGAACGGCTATGAGGGAATCTACGATCGAAACAAATCGACAGAATTAGACACTGGTGCAGAATTCTCTTCAAAATACTGACAACACGGCACCAGTGAAATGAATTGAAAAAATGGCCTTCTGTACAAATTTCGACAAATTTTCATTTCAGCAACACAAGCAACATTATCGAACACAGATAATAATAAAATATTATGTTATTATTACACCACAAGTTCAGCAGAAAACGAATGATTCATTTTTGATTTTTGAAGCCTAATAAATATAAAACATTTCTTTTAACTCCATTTCAATACTTAGCAATCTAAACATTTCAGCAAACAGTAAACATGCTCGTTTGGCTCAGATTTTGACAGTTCTCGCTGCTCGATTGGCTCAACATGGCCGCTTCCGCATATCTCTGTACTCTGAGGATCACTAGTTCAAATCGGTGCTCATTACCGAATCAATTTTCCATCAATTCAATCGGAATTAAGCACATCGGGTGCTTGAAAGGACACGCTTAGACGTTTGATCACACAGCATAGGCGTAGCCAAGGGGGGCAGGGTGGGGCCGTTGGCCCCTCCCCCCCTAACTTTTGATTTTAGTTTTAGAATCTTAATGTTTGTTTGAATTTTTATTATATATTTTTAGTGTTTGTGAGATTTCCCCTTTGCCTCAATGCAAAAGCGTGAAGTTGTCTTGATTTTGTAACAAGAAGTGGTAAAAATGTGTAAAAAATAGACATCTATGAGGGTTTTTTTTAAATAGTAACGACTAAAAATTTTATGACACTTTTCCCTTTAATCAAGAATACAACCTAGCTAACCTAACGTTTCCAAAAATTAGAGGTATTTTACACCTTTAATGGTAAATATTTGACGAGAATGGACTGCTTTTTTCCCCGCTAGCTGAAACTTGAAAATGCTAACTTCAAATCAATTTTCAGTTCTTGGCAATCAACAAACTGAATATTTAAATCAATGTTATAGCTTTTGGAAGCCAAACAATACTTGATAAACAAACATAATTCATAGTTAGAAAGTGTATCAATCGATATGTTTATTTAAAGTATTCATGATATGGGTCAAACCTGATCAATGCTTTTCTGTACTGTAGTTTTATGTTATTAAGAATATATACACACAAAAAAGGTATATTGTTTTACTAAAAGTTTTGCACTTTTCTTCTAAAAAGTGGTTGTTTTTCATTAAATTGAAAGTAAAATTATCTACTACAAAAATTATGTTTTTGATTTGAAAGTGTATTTTTTCGGTTCAGTGTGTAAATTTAAAAGTATGTTCTTTTACCATGAAAATTGTAAAACTGTCAAATCCACCAACACAAAGCATCGTTTCAACTTCAAGTTTCAACTGGATTAAGGCGGTATAGAGGTTTTTAATGACGATGCATTCCTTAGGGCGGATAATAGCAACAATCTCTGTCTGAAGGATGGGTATGTACTACATGAATGGTAATCTTTTAGTTAAATTAATCATCCCAATTTTTTATTTGGAGCGCTACCATAAGCGATGACCGATGGCAGCAGACTAGGCAGCAGATGTTGTACAGGTGCATTTGGATGACAATGTCCAACATGGACCTCTCGTGATGGAAAACATCACGAAAGTTCATGTTGCAATAAAATTATTTGCTCCCTTTTCAAACAATGCCATTGTAGAAATTGTAGAATTACAATTAATCTGAAAATAAATCCTTTTATTTTTAAACTTTTTTTTTATTTCAATCCAAGAAGCATATTTTTATTTTGATTGCACAACACTTTCTAGACGAAAGTTCATGTTGGAATCAAAATAATTTGGTTTCGTTTTCAACGATGCCACGGTTTTGATTTGACAGTTCTACAATTTATTCTGAAAATTTCAACTTTTAAATGTACAGAGCAGGAAATTTTTGAATTGACGGTTTGAAGGTTTTTGTTATGAAAGCAAACCGCTTTCTACGAAAAAGAACCAATGCAACTTTTCAATTTTGGCAATGGTTTTTTTTTAATTTTAATAATCATTATTCTTTGTGTGTAATAACTATATAGTTTGATTCAGTATTTCACAGAGAAAAAACAGTCCCGTTTGAAACAACGAACTTGTTAGTTGACTTCCAAACTAAAGATTTAGTTGTTTCAAAACCCGGTTTTGTTGTTTAAAACCAAAGATTTTGTTCTGAAACAAACAGGCAGATTAGTTGTTTCTACCTAAATATGTTACCACAAAACAACACCAATTATGGTTATTCCAAACCAATATTTTTGTAGTTTCCACCTTGAAAGGGTGTTCATTATTACCATAGCACAGGTTGCGTTGACTCAGAGAAACGAATTAAAATTTTAGATTGATTCAACCAAAGCGGCGGTTAACTCCAACTGAAATAATATTTGGAGAAAAAATAACTAAAAGTTTAGTTTGAAACAAACTATTTTATTTTGGATTACTTCTTTTAGCGTCCGGTCCCGCTACATGCTATATTCGCGTACGTTTGCATCGTAGGTGAAAATTTAATGTTTTACTTAAAATAACCTGAAAATGATAGAAAGACTCGCATTAACATATAAAGATTTATTTTAGACTGAGTGGTCTGTATATGTAAATGTGCGCTTTTCTAATGTTTGTTAGAATTTCATTCAAATAAATATTATTGCAATTATCACAAAAGAAATGTAGGTGATTGTAAATGGAAATGTTTGTTGTTTCAACCGATTTCTTTCGTTTGTTTCAAACAGCAATTCAGTTCAAATCATACTCAAATTTGTTTGAAACAAATCATAAGCGTTGGTAGAACCAACTAACAAATCTGTTTGTTTTCGTAGCTGTCATAATGAAACAACCAACATAATAGTAAATACAAACGGATGTCAGTTGAACTTAACTGCTTTATTCCAGAAATAATAAATGAAAATTTTAGTTTGTTTTAACCACCCTAGGAAGTCATATCAAACTAAAATGATGTTTGTGCCAAATTCAACGTAAAACTCCGGTTGAATGAAACTAGAATATGTTTGTCTTTACCAATCTTTTTTCTCAGTGTTTAAAGTATTGTTTCCGTATCCAATAGTACGTTCACACTACAGCTTATATTACGTGATATAGAGTATCTTGATATCAGCAACTATACATCTAGTTTTCACTGGAAATAATGTACATGTCATTTGATATCAAGATACTCTATATCACGTAATATAAGCTGTAGTGTGAACGTACTACAAGAGATTTTATTAGAGCATATGCTACGATATTATCCGGGCGAGACAAGGCGACTCGTATCTGATTTTTGAATCCGTCATTCAATAAGTGTGTGAGTATGCAAGACAGCATGCTCATCAGAGCGAAAAGTTGCAGTTGTCCTATCCTATTCAAAGATTAAATCCGTTTATATGAGCATGTGCAAGATAATAAGCATGATTGTCCGCCTGTGGTTGCTACTTCGTTGCTGCCAGATCAGCTGTTACTACACAGAGAACAAAACATATGATGCTTGGGACAAGCATAAATCCTCAATATATAAAAACTGGTGATCTCAAACTAAGGCAATAATTGGCACCTGCCTCGCCCGAATGCAGGCCAAATAAGGAAAAGAAAGGAATGTGTTGACGTGATGCTCGATTTAATGGAAGCCAAGACCGTTACTGCACGTTCACGGGAAATCATTAGAATGTTGAATAACATGATTGGGTTGTTTTTAGTAAACGATAAGCTGATTTCACGCGGCGTTTAGTAAAATAAAGTACCGATTTCTTATTTGAACGTTTTTATATCAACAGTAGATATACTGTTGGAGCCACTCACAAAAGGAAAAAAGTGATTTACTTTCTCCTGGATATGGTGGTACGGCGAGCATGGGAAACCAATATTATGCATCACAATTAATTGGTCCACCCTCCCGCAATCCACCACATCTCACCAGGACACATTTTTGTTGTTTTTTTTCTTTGCACACTCGATCACTCGCATAACTGAAATAATACAAAACGTGCCATGACTGATAGCAAAAAAGGGCTCAATAAAGCATCGACACAACCGTTCACAGCCGATGCTCGAAGCAACCTCTTTTATCGTAAACTTTGAATGTTTACAACTGTATCAAGAAAATAGGAGCTTGTTAAGAACAATTTATGCGAATTTCATTGACAAGAAGTTCATCAATCAAATACATACCACAAAAAGTCGAGAACACTTGCATGAACCAAGTAGAAAGCTGGTTCCACAATTTCCATATTCATTACTTCTCATTCAAAATTTGATTTCGGAAAAAGTTGCTTTGCTGGTGAGTTTAGAGCACATTGTGTGCATTATTTTTTAATTATTGGAAGTTTAAAACAGTTTTTTGATTCATTGTTATCTAGTAGTACCATAAATGGACATTCGAAATTTTTGAAAGTAAGTGTAGTCATTTCCAGCATGTAATTGAAAGAAACAAACGAACTTATTTTTTGAACAACCATAAAAAATTGTTCTATTGAAACGTTGTGAGCACGGAGAGTAAAACACTGTGCTTTTGTTGCGTTGCTTTGTCAATATATGCACTGAAAATTTATTTCCGACCGTAAGCTTTCACTCTTTTCTTAAACATGGATTTTGTACATAGAACAAATGTCTCGTAAAGTGTATGAAACATTCTTAATGGTTATCATATGCTATCATTAAACCTTTCTTATCAATGCACGAAATGAATTTTGTTAAGATCAACCAATTGCTGCTTCTCTTCAATCGTATTCATACATGTTGGTATTACTGCTTGGGTGGGCTGGAATAATTGATTTATCCCAAAATAAAAATTAAAGCGCTATTGAGAGTTATAAGTTCATAATTAGTAATCAAGTAACTTGTAACGAGCGACCTAGTGAGATCTTGCCATAAAAGTCCGAATCTCATGTAAGAAACATTACTTAATATGCTGAACAACTTCTCGCTGTTTGAGCTTTTTTTTCAATTGTATACTGAGTAGATATAAAAGATCTGTCAGTAAATCCTGCATTCACCAGAGAGGCGTTTCTTTTTTATTGGTAAAAACATATTCGTAGCACTTTGTGTTGTTTTCGTACAACGAACGAATGTTCCTTCTGTGTCAACAAAAGCTGCGTGCTTGTGACAGTTATGCGTGTGGCATTGAATACGAAGGTAGCTTTTTGAAAAGAACAATACAATTTCGTTGCAGAAATCATCAAATAGATGTGTTAGTCCTACCTTTGATTTCGTAATAAAAGAAAAATTTAGTTTTCAGTGTGGGTGAGAGGGTCGTTTGAGGAAGAGTACATTTTCAATACAAACTCGGTGGTTATCCTATTCAAAAATCCAACACTACTGTAAAGCGAATATTTCGACACATGACAGTACCCACTACATTTTAGCATGGTTGCTATTTAATGCGATTTGGTTTTGAAACATGTGGAAAAAATAAGGTTTTTAAAATCTTTTCTGTTTTTTTTTTAATTCTCAATCCTAGAATTATTGAATCTTGTTGCCAACATTTTACGGGTATTATAAAGTAATTTGGGTGAGTAGAGAAGATAATCCAACTGTCGTTCAGATGAGGGCTTGAATTCCCGCTCCAGTGGGTGGAAATTGAAAATGTCCCTGCTATAATGGTCAACGAGGCGTTGGGTTGTCCTTGAAGTGTTCAGTGTGTGCCACAACTGGTTGAAGACGATGTAATTCTCTCTCTCTCTCTTTAAAAAAAAGCTTGCCCTCCCCTATTTGAAATCCTGGCTACGCCTATGTCACACAGGGTTATCGAACCAAACCCTGCGCAAACCAATCCTAGGACAGAATACAACGGTGTTCTATACCCATCGGTTTGTGCACATAGGGTGTTCAAACCTATCCATGGCAAGGACACAAGGGTGTCCTAGGAATGCCATGCCAAGGAGAGAATACAAGGGTGTCCTCTAGGTACCATTTCTAGGTCTTGAGTAGAACCGGTGCTCATGACTAACGCCAAGGCATGGACACAATGGTGTCCTCTAGCCTTTTCACGGTCTGTACATAAGGGTGTACAGAACTAACCAAGGTATGGGTACATGGGTACCCAAGGATTCAACCGAGGCTTGGGCATGATAAACTACATCGGAAGTCAAACTAATATGTAGGCACTAGGGGTGTCTGCAAAATGAAATTTGATACATAAACCAAGGATGAACTTTAAGAGCATATCGGAACCAAACCGCTTTTATTTTTGGCATTATTTTCGAGCAAATTCATCATGGCCGACATCTTACTCTGGCTGAGGGCAACATCGGTAGTTTTACCAGTTTTACCAGGTTAGTAATAACAGTATATGTACCAGCCGCAGTGACATGCAGATATTACATGTAATCTTTCCCCACATGTACTTCAATTTTGGAATGAGGATATTCGTATTCGGATATTGTTAGATAGTGGATGATCTGCTGTGCGGATAGTCGTGTCGGCTCTGACTCTCGAGAAGGATGGATGGGAGCAGAGCCACAATACGAAACAAATGTTGTGTTGAGTGTTTGTGTTTTTTTTTTTAGACGGGATGGAAAATCTGCAACCAGACACCTGAAGAACTCAGGGTGTGGGGATGAGGGTGCCAACTCCTCGACCCACTAAAAACCCACCCGTGCCTTAAGCCCCGGCCCTCCCCGGAACCACCTTTCGGTATTACTTCGGGGAGGGGGCTCTTGTGCTTGTTCAGCACCCACTATGTCTAACTAATTAGGGCTCTAGTAGTTAGGTGGTCCCTGCGACCTGCCTTTGGTCGTTTCGCCATTTTTGTTGGAGATCGAGGACGATCTGGGAGGCTGCTACGCATACCGCGTCCCAGATGTCCCGGTCCTGACACATCCTCGGGACCAAATTGTCCGGAGTCGTGTCGTGACCGCTTACGGCAAACATGCCTGATCTCGCGCCGTCGAAGCGTTCCGCAGTTTCCTCAACTCCCGCGCATTCGCTGCATGCGGAGGACTGTGCATGCCCATATTTGTGCAGGTATTGTCTAAAACAGCCGTGGCCATACAATACCTGCGTTAAGTGGAAGTTCACCTCCCCGTGTCGCCTACCTACCCACCCGGTTAATTCCGGGATTAGTCGGTGGGTCCACCGACCTTTGGCACTTTCCCTTTGCCACTTAACCATGGAAACGGCTCTAGTGGTCTTTCGAATACCTCTTGTTCCACGTTGTTCGAAGTACTCTACGTCCTCTTTTATGACCATGCCTATTGGCATCATCCCCGCTAGGACGCAGACCACGTCGCGTGATACCGTTCGGTAAGCACTAACCACTCTTAGGCACATGAGCCTGTGCGTACTCTCTAGCTTGCTTACGTAGCTCTTGGTACTCAAGGCGGTGATCCATGCCGGCCCGCCGTACCTAAGTATGGACAGGGCGACGCTGGCCAGGAGTTTACGCTTTCTCCCTTGCACCGCCGAGCTATTCGACATCATGCGGGATAATGCCGATATAGCCATTGAGGCTTTCTTGCAAGCGTAATCGACGTGACTGACAAAGGACAGCTTGTCGTCGATCATGACCCCAAGATACCTCAAGAACCTCTTCGATTCTACTGTGCAGTTACCTGCACTCATCGTCGCATGTTGCTCCGATTTCTTATTGTTCACCACCGTGACCTCAGTCTTATGGTGGGCTAGCTCCAAGTGCTTGGAGCTCATCCATCTCTCCACAATGCCAATGGAGTGTGAGGCCGTTAACTCGACCTCTTCGATGGATTCACCACATATCTCTAGGGTAATGTCGTCTGCGAACCTGACAATCTTTACCCCGCTCGGGAACTCAAGCCGCAGTACCTCGTCGTACATCGTGTAATAGCACCGGACCCAGGATCGAACCTTGTGGGACGCCTGCGGTGATCTGTACACGTTTCTGGCCTGCCTCTGTATTGTATACCAGTACGCGATTCTGGAAGTAGCTTCCGAGAATCTTGTACAGGTACCCAGGAACCTGTAGGCGCTGGAGCAAGTCGGCGATAGCCACCCAACTGGCGCTATTGAATGCGTTTCTCACGTCAAGGGTGACCACTGCACAGTAGCGTACTCCTCGCCTCTTGCGCTGGATTGCCACCTCAGCCGTCTTGATGACGGACAGGATGGCATCCACCGTCGACTTTCCTTTGCGGAAGCCAAACTGATTGTCCGACAGACCGCCTGTACCCTGTGTACGTTGTCAGTCTGTTGAGGATTACCCTCTCGAGCACCTTACCCGCTGTATCCAACAGACATATAGGTCTATATACCGATGGATCTCCTGGTGGCTTCCCTGTCTTTGGTAGCAACACAAGGTTCTGAATTTTCCAGGGGTCCGGGAAGACGCCTTCGTCCAGACACTTTTGCATCACCACTCTGAACATTCCGGGATCCAGCAAGATAGCCGTCTTGATGGCCAAGTTCGAGATACCATCAGGTCCCGGCGCTTTGTTCACCTTTAGCGACTTTGCTATCGCAATGAGTTCTTCATTCGTCACCGTCGCCTCGTCGCCGGCCCCCGTTGTGCCGTTATCAATGCCCACGTGGTCACGGGTGTTCGGCGGAGCCGTCCACCCTTCCGTCGCTATGACAGCGTTAAGGTCTGGGATACTGGAACGCTGGTCAATCTACGGCGGCGGGGGGCCATGGACTCGGGTCGTGGCTCGGAAAGAGTCCCCCAACGATCACCTGCAGCAGCTTTGATGAACGTTCGGTTGGAGCCGCCGATCCTCTGGTTTTGGCCATTACTACCCAATAGGCGTCACCCCACGGGTTCGCATTGGCCCTCTGATACAGACCCTCGAAGCAGGCTCGCTTGCTGGTCTTGCGTGGAGGCATGTTCTTCGGAGGTCGGCAATCGACTCCGTCCACCAATACACCGGCGATCTTCCATTCCTCGGTTTGACTTCCCTCGGCATGGTCGCATCGCACGCTCGTGTAAGTGTCATAACGAGTCGTTCGCCGCAAGGTTCCTGGGTTTCGCGTAAATTTCGTTTCGTAAAAGCGCCTCTTTAAAGGTCTCTACATCAAAGTAGGACGTCCTCCATCTGCGGGCGAATGGAGTGGATGCTCCTCACGAGGAATAATCACCTTGCTACTACCTACAGCTTGCAAGCACCTTTTTCTTGTAGTTTGTGGTCTATCTAACGTCTCTGTTAAATATGTTCCTAGATATTTCATATTCTTAACTATATTATATTCTTCTCCATCTATTTTCACTGTTTTTGGAATGTTTCTATCGTTCTGTGGTTCTCTGACTAAAACCTGGCTTTTATTAACGTTAATCTCTAGTCCTACCTTTATCAGTTCAACAAATGTTGTGTTGAGTGTTTGTACAGTAACGTTCTGTAAATATTGTAAATAAACGTATGTTGGACGAACTATGTGTGTTGCGTAAGAATGTTGAGTGATAGATGGACGAATGTGTGATGTGTGCAAATTTATTACACCTCAATCGGTTTTCGTTAGGGTCCGGTACCCCAACATTATGGTGATATAAACCGCAAACCTCCATTAAAACCTAGCAGATTCGTAGACTGATCGATTAAAGCAACTTTTTCGCGCCGACTGCCGATGTACAATAGATATGTAAAATCTGGATATGGATATGTAATCAACTTTTGAAATGTGGACAATCGCCGAGGCCACCTCATTCTGCGATCGAAGGTATCATCGCAAACAACATCGGCAACACCAAGGGATGGCGCAACGCACGGTATAATATGGCAAGGTGACCATCAAGGTTTAAAGACCAGCGGAAGAGTAGGCCAAGCCAATCCAGGCAATTCAACTCCAAACAAGGGACGAATTTCGGAAGGATCATCGCAAGGACAATCAGGATAAACCCAAAATCTATGTTCAACCAAAACAAAGAACAGGAGTGCAAAATTTGAAGGATGCACACATCGTGTTTACGTTCGGGCGAATGAACCGTGGGGAATGGAGAGCTGCCCAAGTAACCACAAGCATTATATGATTGCACTTATTCATCCCAAAATCAACATCGGTAATGCGGGATCGCATCAATTCAACAGTTGTCAAGTAATAAAGCGTTAGATTAGCTTAAGAATGTAGTGATGCATTACCAGTGCAATAATGCTACTTTAGCAATGTCTTATGGCATTACAATGCGGGATCGCATCAATTCAACAGTTGTCAAGTAATAAAGCGTTAGATTAGCTTAAGAATGTAGTGATGCATTACCAGTGCAATAATGCTAGTTTAGCAATGTCTTATGGCATTACAAAAGATATATTACTTCGGGTTTAGTGGGGCCCTTTTCAGCTTTAATCCAATTTCAATGATGCACTAGACGTAATACATATGCCCTATATATGCATGCTATTACAGCCTCGTGGTTACTTGGATGAGAGACGAACTTGATCACCATCAGCGGCAGTCGCAGGTCTTTGAGGGTGGGTGAGCAACCCATTCACTCACCAATACGTTGATACATCAATTGTAGGTTGGACCAAGGGTATGGAGAAAGGCTATACGCCGATTAATATAACCAAGCAGAGGTTTGTTCAGAAATGTTGGACAATTCAGGGTGGCTGAGTATATTCGGGAGTAACATCACCCTGCCCTCGCTACCGCCACTGTCGTGGATCGGCTTGGATCTAGCCTGTTTTTTCCCGACAAGCAGTCATACTCAGATCGGGCTTTGCCGTTTTCCGTTGCCGTTATCATTATGTTTGGGCCATTAGCGTGTAGGATGGAACCAGTTCCAACCTGCACTGAACTCGAAGGTTGCGACACATCTAGATTGATAATGCGATGCTCTTAAAGATTTATCCTATAGATTTCGATCAGTGTGGATTGTTAAGATTTATAATACATCGCGCTGAATCTCTTTTTCAATCTTGCCAAGACGCTGCATTATAGACACTCAAGTAATAGACCGGACAACGTGCCGCCATGTTGTATCCAAAACGAACATTTCCTCGCATTTCCCATACGATTTGACAGTTGTTTTGGATACATCAACTGTGCCCAGGGGCCTGGCAACCCTATCCTATCTACTAGCGCTTGACAGTATGCAACATATCATGGGCCTTATTTGAATAAGGCCCGTCTGACGTTTGTCGCAAAGGGCCTGAGTGCCAGTATTGTTTACAAACAATGGATCTTTTGACATTTGGATGCTGGAGATGTTGGCTACAGGAAAATTACTGTCCGTCAGGCCCCTGACTGTGCCAGACTCACGTTGTCCGGTCTATTACTTGAGTGTCTATACGCTGCATGAGATGGGAGACGATGCGTGCACAGCGGCTCACTCCTGCTTCACTTTACTCAATTTTTGAGTACAATTGTATCTTTTT
Source organism: Aedes japonicus (assembly GCA_034211315.2). Taxonomy (NCBI): domain Eukaryota; kingdom Metazoa; phylum Arthropoda; class Insecta; order Diptera; family Culicidae; genus Aedes; species Aedes japonicus. Next base: position 116,056 of record JASCZW010005494.1, on the reverse strand, counting down.
TTTTTCTCACGGATATGTTACTCAATTTTCGTTAAAAAGTACACTCTCGCGCCACTTTACTCAATTTTTGAGTACAATTGTATGCCATCTCTTTTTCTCTCACGGAAATGTTACTCAATTTTCGTTAAAAAGTGGATCAACTCAATTTTTGAGTAGATCCACTTTTTAAGAAAATTGAGTAACATTTCCGTGAGAGAAAAAGAGATAGCATACAATTGTACTCAAAAATTGAGTAAAGTGACGCGAGAGTGTAGATCAACTCAATTTTTGATTAGATCCACTTTTTAACGACAATTGAGTAACATATCCGTGAGAGAAAAAGAGATAGCATACAATTGTACTCAAAAATTGAGTAAAGTGAAGCGGCAGTGCAAAGCTTGAAAGAGATGGTGACAAACGAATGGACGAGAGTGAGCGAAAGAATCGGTCTGCTTCATCGCCATTTTTTTGTACATGCATAATTGGATGCAATTTATATAGAATATAATACACGATATTGCTTTATTAATAACAACAGGACTTAGAGGATCTATTGCTTCAATACGGTCATCATATTTCAGGTAGACCGTTTAATGGGGATTTGGCTCTGATTATTGATGTATGAAAGAAAGTGTGATTCCATGTTGATAAATTACAGTTCTCGAGTACTTTTTCAAACAGACGTATCTGATTTTGTAAACAAAGAGGGGAAGTTAAATTCAAACGTAAATTTAGCAAATCTCTCAGAACTCTCACAAAAAGAAGCAACACCATCATGTTGAGGACATGTTATTCCTTGTGTTGGTGGCCCTAGTTTGCATGAAAGGGGTAAGGGTTTCAAGAATTTAACGTTTGCATTTTACTTCCCCTCTTTGTTTACCAAATCAGATACGTCTGTTTGAAAAAGTACTCGAGAGTTGATGATGAGTGATGATGTTTATGACATCCCCCAGCGACAATTTGAAAATGCTGAGATGATGAGTTCTTCGAATAATTTTCGAATTTTCTTGAATCGTACACCACGTTCTTATTTAAATGTTGTTTGGAATTTTTAAGGTTACGTTGTGGGTGGCATAATTTGGAATTTATCTCTAACGACAATTTAGTTTGCCTTGCCTGATGATGATGGGCTGAAAACAAAGAAGCAAAAAGATAAGTGGAGGTATAGTTATGGTTTGTATCAATACATCTACTTTTAAGAAATGCCCAGTTAGGGAGCAAAGCCAGCGTGGTGGAAGGAGTCGCTAAATCCGATCAATGATTATAGTTTAAAATCCGCAATCTTTATTCCCGCTTTGTGAATAACGCGTAGGTATAAATAAAAAAGATCATTATTTATGTGATCATATATATAAATATTTCACACTTAGTAACATGTGATGTGTGATGAGAACCCACCATCAGTGCAAGGATTACCTATGGCTGCAGGACTATTCTCAGCAGGTTGTTCTGAGAGAATAGCCTACGTGATGGCTTCTTGTAGCAGGGTCAGCCGATCTCAGTGAGGATCTTCGGAAGACTTCGGCCAGAAGGCCGCGTGTCTTCGCATGACAAGGGACTGGCGACTCCACGAACCCTTGTCCAGTCAACAAATCCTTCGATTGCCTTAGGCTACCCCACTAGGGAATCTCCGTTGTATAGTTGTTACAGGAACAGTGGAAATTTTTAGCATAAATAATAAAAACAAAGTTAAGACAAAAAGAAAAACAAAGTTAAGACAAAAAGAGAATTTCACGGCTATACTGAACTTTAGATTCAATAAATTTTTCATATATTTTTGTTTTAATTTGCACTATTAAATGTACTGGGATATTGCAAATTTTTACTGTTCCTAATAAAATAGTTGTAGGCAATAAAATGAGGAAGGATCTCACAAAAAAAATAACAATTCAAATAACTTACCATAAAAGCATATTAGTCTCTATGTTGCATCAAAAAATCAAGGAATACTACTTTCCATCGCATCTTCCACTGCATGTTATTTGTATAGGACTCATTTGCTTTTATAGACTGATCCAATATGAATGGACCAAGAACTTAACTGCATATACTGTGCTGGTTTTTACAAGGTCTCACTTTTCTCATATAGAAAGACATAATGAAAAACCCAATTGCTATATATACAAATTTCAACTTGAATAATTTACATGGAATTTTACACTATAAAAATAAAATTACTTGACCATGTAAAAAGCAGCTACAGTTAGTCAATTCCAACCGTTCACTTACCGAAAACCCAACCTACCTCTTGTTGCATTATAAAATTCTCGTAAATTGAAATTTAAAGTGATGGTAACAATCTTCCCAACCTCACTCGCGTCCTTACACAATAATGAAAAATCAAGCGAATATTAAATAAAACTACAACCATTAAATGCAGAGCCAGATTAACGCGGACTGGACTGTATTGATGGTGAAGAATCGGTTGCTAGAAGAGTACCGACAGCGTCAAAATCGTGGTGAATCATTCGCGGACGATGTAAAAGCTGTAAAAGCTATGAAGTTAGATGCTGCGGGTGGCAAAAAGGAGCGTTTGTGTTATTTTTGCCAGCAGCTGGGACACGTTCGAAAGCATTGTAAAAAGTGGCGCGCGCAAAAGAAGGCCCATTTCGATAAGAAGCCGAAAAGTGGAGATAACAATCCAAAAGTTAAACAAGCTCATGGTGATGCCACCGATAGTGCGGTTTGCTTTGTGGCTGGTGCAGCGATTCGTAACTGTTGGGTAATCGATAGTGGCGCTACGTGTCACATGACGTGTGACAAATCGTTTTTCGCGGAATTACGGGAATCCGTTGGTGCAACAGTGACCTTGGCCGACGGTAAGAAAACGAAAGCGTCGGGAATCGGTAAGGGAATCGTGTACAGTGAGAACGCGTGCGGAGAGCGAGTTGAAGTTACTCTGAAGAATGTACTGTTCGTTCCGGAACTAGACGGTGGGTTGATTTCGGTCGGAGCGTTGGTCGCAAACGGGTTTTCCGCGAATTTCGGCGCATCGGGTTGCGAGATTCGCAATGTACATGGTGAAGTGATAGTGATTGGCGACAAATCGGGAAGTTTGTATAAGCTGCGAATTCAGGAGTGTTCGCTCCAAGTGGCTGGTGATCATCACGAACAGTGCCAGCATACGTGGCATCGACGAGTCGGACACCGGGATCCCGATGTTCTGCGACGATTGAAATCCGAGGATCTAGTGCGTGGTTTTGGAATGAAAGACTGCGGTGTTCGTATCACATGCGAGAGCTGTCTAAAGGGGAAGCTGGCTCGGGCACCGTTTCCTGCTTTGGTCGAGAGGACGACTTCGAGACCCCTGGAGCTGATTCATACGGATTTGTGTGGGCCCATGGAGACCACAACACCCTCAGGTAATCGATATATTATGACCTTAATCGACGACTATAGTCGTTACGCCGTGGTTCATTTGCTCAAGACCAAGGATGAGGCTGCAGATAAGATGATGCAATACGTCCGGTGGGTACAGAATGTATTTGGGAGGAAGCCTCTCGTGTTTCGATCGGATGATGGGAGTGAATATTCTGGTCGCAATCTCCGGGAATTTTATAAATCGGAAGGAATTAAAGCACAGTACACGATGCCCTATTCCCCCCAACAGAACGGCATGGCCGAGCGCAAAAATCGATCGTTGCAGGAGATGGCCCTTTCCATGTTAGCAGATGCAGAAATGTTGAAGCTGTACTGGGGCGAGGCTGTCCTGACGGCAGCATATCTTCAAAACCGGTTGACGTCACGGGTGGTAAGCAAGACTCCTTTTGAGATGTGGACGGGCGAGAAACCAGACTTAACAAATCTTCGCGTATTCGGCTGTGACGCTTACGTACAGGTGCCGGAACAGAAACGGTCAAAACTCGACTTCAAATAGGTTAAGCTTACTTTTGTAGGGTACGCGGAAGATCGCAAAGGTTATCGTTTTGTGGACCACGCAACCAATAAAGTTACGGACGGCGATGCTTCGTCGTCAGATTTTGAAGGTTGGGATGACGCCGTGTCAGATGGTTCTGCTGCTGAGGATGTTCGAGGTCAGGAGGAGCAAGAAACACCATTGCGTAGGCGTAACCGCGGTGTCTTACCAGCACGTTACAATGATTTCATAGTTGGTATCGCTAGAGATGAGGCCGAGGAACCGACGGATTACCGTGATGCGCTGCATAGTCCTGATTGGAAGGAAGCGATGAAGCAAGAATTGCAATCCCATGCAGCGAACAAGACTTGGGACTTGGTAGAGTTGCCGCCGGGGAAGAAGGCCGTCGGGTCACGCTGGGTCTTCAAGTTGAAGCGTGACGAAACAGGAGAAACAGTGAAACACAAGGCCAGGCTTGTAGCGCAGGGATATCGGCAGCGCTATGGTGAGGATTACCTCGATGTGTTTGCACCGATGACGAGACAAGAGACTTTCCGGGCATTATTGGCTGTGGCAGGTAGGCGAGGAATGGTGCTCAATGACTTCGACGTTAAGACAGCGTATTTACATGGCACGATTGAGGAGGAGATATATATGCGTCAGCCTCCGGGTTTCGTGACTACCGGGAAGGAGACCCTCGTGTGTAAGCTGAACAAAAGCATATACGGACTAAAACAGTCTGCGCGCTGCTGGAACCGAGCGCTGCATAGTGCGTTAGTCAAGTTTGAATTCAAGCGATGTTCTGCAGATTCTTGTCTGTACATTAGGGACGACGATAAAGGAGTCGTTTTCTTGCTGATTTATGTGGATGACATCCTGGTCGGCAGTATGAAGGATGAATTGCTTACTGATGTGTTTGAATCGTTGCGTAAGGAATTTGATGTCACGAACCTTGGTGCTGTGAAGCAGTTCTTGGGATTCGAAGTTCAGTGTGCGAGCGGTTACTACAACTTGCGGCTGACGAGTTATATCAAGAAGCTAATCAAGAAGTTTGGCCTAGAGGCATGCAAGGCGTCGAGTACCCCAAAGGATCCTGGGTACGTAGGAGTAAACGATTCCAGTCAACTATTTCCGGATGCGTTTCTGTACAGAAGTCTCATTGGAGCTCTTTTGTATGTGGCGGTGAATGCCAAACCAGACATCGCTTCGAGTGTCTCCATACTTGGTCGAAAAGTTAGTGCACCAACCGAGATGGATTGGAAAGCTGCGAAGCGTATTGGGTGCGACAAAATTTCGGCAGCTGGTGGAGATGAGCGGAGTTTCGAGATAAGTAGATCCGGAGATCGTTGAGGAGGAGTGTGGGAGATAACACCGACCACCTATCTATGGTTTACCCATGCTACCGTTTTACTACCCCTCACAGCATAACGATGACGTCATTGACTGTTTACTATCTAACACGCACACCAGCATCACGGCAGCGAGAAGTAGCAAGTGTACAGTTATCCATTCATTCCAAATCTTGTATTCGTAAAGAGAAAATCGATCATTAAACGAGTGTGAAACAAGTTCGGTTTCGTATATTTATTTTTTCGAAAGAGTTCCTTTTTCCGTAGTCTTTTCCGGTTCGCTTCGATTCTGCTGGTTCTGCCCATAGATTTTACTCTCGTTCTATACGTTAAACCTAATGTCGGAAGTAGTGCGCTGTACGGCGCATCTGATGCGCCATAGAGCGCACTACTTCCGACATTAGGTATAACGTACAGAATGAGAGTAAAATCAATTGTCGCTAATCGATGAATTCGGTTTTCAACTAAAACCATAATATTGTCCACACAAACCTCAAGCCGATACGTGTTAAGGCCCTGCTACAGTGGGGAGTGCAACGGCGCGTTGCGGCAGCTTTTGACAGCTAATCCATATATTTTATGTCAAAAGCTGCCGCAACGCGCCGTTGCGCTCTCCATTGTGGCTGAGCCTTTACAAATAGAGCCAAACATACCGACATTTGACACACAATAAATCGACGCAATCTTGATTCCCGACCCAGGTTGGAACTGAATCGAAAACGAAAACGGTAATAAAAACTTATATGCACACTAAAACACACCTACGCAATATCGAAGATAATCTAATATACACGGCACTTTGACAGTACTAGAAGCCGGTTTTCTAGTACGATAGTGATCCATAATTTTTTAAATGTTTCTACGGCACAACTACGTCCTTCCCTTTTGGGTCCATGATATAACCTACAATCAATATGCAACTAGCGAATTGAAATGGATTCACTGTTGTAGAACCCCTTGGTCCGAAGTACACCTTGAAGCCAGCACCTTGCTATACATATTTGCGCCTTTGTTTTGATTTGCTGTGTTATTTTGACAGAATATTTGAGAGTGTGTTCGTGTGAGTTCATTATTAGGGGCGCATTACTAAGCTAAGGACCGATGTGCTAGTACTGACTGAGCATACAAAAACGATTTTTTTCTTGACTCAGTCAGTACTAGAACATCGGTCCCAAGCTTAATAATGCGCCCCTAATAATGAACTCACATGAACACACTCTCAAATATTCTGTCAAAATAACACAGCAAATCAAAACAAAGGCGCAAATATGTATAACAAGGTGCTGGCTTCAAGGTGTAATTCGGACCAAGGGGTTCTACAAAAGTGATCCAATTTCAAATCGCTAGTTGCATATTGATTGTTGGTACAACGCTGTACGTTGTATGTCTGTCCCAGGCATAACTCTAAGACCAGTAGGTCCCGAACAAATACGATGTTTTTCTTGGCTCAGTCAGTACTAGCACATCGGTCCCAAGCTTAATAATGCGCCCCTAATAATGAACTCACACGAACACTCTCTCAAATATTCTGTCAAAATAACACAGCAAATCAAAACAAAGGCGCAAATATGTATAGCAAGGTGATGTCTTCAATGTGTACTTCGGACCAAGGGGTTCTACAACAGTGAACCAATTTCAAATCGTTTGTTGCATATTGATTGTTGATAATACCGTGAACTAACTCTATGACCAGTAAGCCACGAACAAATACGATTTTTTTCTTGACTCAGTCAATACTAGCACATCGGTCCCAATAATACGCCCCCAATAATGAACTCACACGAACCCACTTTCAAATATTCTGTCAAAATAACACAGCAAATCAAAACAAAGGCGCAAATATGTACAGCAAGGTTCTGGCTTCAAGGTGTACTTCGCACCAAGGGGTTTTACAACAGTGAACCAATTTCAGTTTTCTTTTTAAAGTTGTATTTACGTTCAAAGTGTTTTCCAGGATGCTGAAAACAGAAATATGTAATACTACGTACCGTTCGTAGAAATTATGTTTATTTCAGGGTTATTCTGCGTGGCGTGTGAGTCGAGACGACTCGCTCTCACATACGAGGTGACTATTGTCGCCTCGTGTGCGGTGACTCTCTATTTGATTTGCACGGAGAGTCGATACGATACGTTGTTCCGGAGTAAGACCGAAGAGGGTGTAAGCGTCGGGACATCTCGGATGGAAAGGTTCGGGAATCGCAGCAAGCCGTGCTTTGAAACTGATGTGTTTTGTTTTTGCTGCGTCGTTTTCGCGAAAAAAAAAATCAAACAATAATTCGTAGTTTAACTTTAACTAACGGTGAAATCATAAAATATCCTTGTGATTTGGGAAAGACTAAGTGAATACAATCAATTCCCTCCCGAAATCTGTGAGTGTCGGTAGTATTTCCACATTGTTTGGTTTTTTTTTGTGCTTCGCCCTCGCACCCAGAAGAAGACTTACATCAGCCCAAGTTACCATAAGAATTATATTATTGCACTTAATTGTAATTGTAATTGTAATTTCTCAGTCCCCGCCCTGGCAGACCACTGTCCGCCCATCTGCGTTTGGGCTAGGCGAGAACCTACCAAGCCTACCCGTTGATATGCCCTAGACCATATAGCACACCGGGATCTTCCACAAGCAGGCGCCGGTTATTAACTAACCAGTCCCAACAAGTGTTAGATTCATTACATAGAGGATAGTAGGAGGCAGAAAGTGAAGCAAGAGAGAGAGAGAGAGGCGTTTGAATGCTGAAACGAAAACGAAATAATGATTTAGTGATTATTGTAATTGATAAGTTCAAGTATGAATAGTTCTCATCTGTTTCTTCTCCTATTGGTTGTTGTTGCACTGATACAAGTGCAAGTTTGTCATCCAACTTGCTCTTTGATTTCCACTACCGCTCGTATATTGTGTGGGACGCATTTACATACATGGAAAGATAGCAAACATAATAATGATATTCGTTAGTGGTAACATATATAATACGCTTTCTTATCATGTGTTTGTGTGAAGGTTAAATATTTTAATTTTAGTACCGATTTTCGATTTGAACCGAGTTACACCAACAGTAAGGATGCTATTGGGGCCACTCACAAATTGTGATGGTGGTTTTTCATTGAGAAAACAAGATAATTTATATTAAAGCATGAGAGCCAATTTAGATCAGTTTACACAGATAGTACAGACACTGTTGCAACCACTCACAAAATGGAATAGTGATTGGCTGATTCCTAGATATGTGGCCCAGCGAGTCTGGCGAACGAAAAATTTGGATCACAATTAATTATGAACCCCACCACCCGCCCACCACACCCCGCGAACCAACACATCTAACGGGGAAGCATTGTTCTTCTTTGATCACACGATCACTCGCGCCACCGAACAATAGGTAAACGAAACGATAGAAAACGCGATATTCCCGACAACAACACTTTGCGCAACACACCCTCGACACAAATGTTCACAACCGATGTCCGAGGCATGCACCTTGATTTTCGCAAACTGTCAACTTGCACAACTACAGTCAAAAACCATTTCACTACTGGAACCGATATCTGCAATAAGCAAGCTGATCGTCCCAAAGAGTAATCTACACTTTGAATCACGATTGAAGGATTTCGCGAAATAAGCGCCCCAGAAGCATTCCGCGCCTATTGTCAACTTTATGCTTCTATTTTTTTCCATGCTCATCTGTTTAGTACCAACCGGGGGAGACTTGGTCCTGTACCCAATGCTTTCCTTATCTCCAATCCGCTCAGCAAATCGCAATGTTTTGTGATATAGTGGGCGGAATATTATAATTTGAGATAATTCAATACAGACGTCTTCCAAACTTGGAAGATCGACAGGTAATCGGTGTAACCACCTGGCACCTCATAGCAAGATGCTTAGAGGCGGACCGGAAGAGTTGATAAGCTACCTCCCCCAAGAATTATATTATTGCACTTAATCAACCCAAAATCAACATCGGTAATGCGGGATCGCATCAATTCAACAATTGTCAAGTAATAAAGCGTTAGATTAGCTTAAGAATGTAGTGATGCATTACCAATGCAATAATGCTACTCTAGCAATGTCTTATGGCATTACAACAGATATAGCATTAGTTCGATCTTAGTGGGGCCCTGTTCAGGTTTAATCCAACTTCAATGATGCACTAGATGTAATGCATATGCCCTATATATGCATTCTACTACAGCCTCGTGGTTATTTGGGAGCTTAGTTTAGTTTATTAATGGTAGTATTGTGACATCCGGACATAAATTATTAAGTTTGAGTGTTTGTCCGCTTTGTCGCGAGTGAATCGATCATTATTAGCAGTTTTGAAGTTCGATATAGAGTCGCCTCATAGCGGGGATTTGATTATTGGCAGAGCGTGGAGTGAAAAACAAAAGAAGAAGACCAGTGCATGTAGAAAACGGCCATTTGCTGGTCAGAAGCAGCAAACGAAGGCAACGCGCATGCGTGCGTGAAAGGCTGCCACATAATTTCAGATGCGTTCACCACGTTGTGTACAGAGTTTTCTTATGTAGGTTGCATCTAACGAGCGGTTTGGCAACGTTAATTTTTGAGCTTATTTTGTCGCGAGTGCATAAAATTAATTACGAACCAACGTCGAGAATGTATGTTTACGTATGAATAAGCGAAAGTTATTGAGGAATCAGCCATGGGTGAGATGTATCTGACTATAAATATATAACAATAACCTTATTTTTAAATAATACCAAACCCAAGTAGCACCAAAAACATAAATCTAAAAGTTATATTTTCCATGTGTCATGCTGAAGATCTATAAAAGTGCAATTTGACTAGTTTAGTAATGTAGATGTACGTTTCATGCTATTCGAATCTAGATTCATTTATTATGTCATATATTTGTTTGATGTTTTGAGTTAGGATATGTTTGTTTACTTCTGACGTCTTGCGTGTTTGCATATTATGTTGTACAAATGTAGCAACACAAGTCTTCCGTACTTTCAGAAAAAAACATATTCGTGAAATGTCAAATGCCAACAAATCTAGTCTGGTATGTTTTGTTCGTGTCGTATCGGATGTCAAATGACCGTCTGTACTTTTTTTTTTTTTTTTTTACGAATTCATTTATTTGTACAGGCTCAATCGAATCAACTTTACAGAGCCAAGTTTTCATGTTTATATACATCAGTTATCTTAGAACTAAGGTTAAGGGGATAGAACCGATTACTCGCGGTCGTCTCGAGGTTAATAGGAATAACAATTTTAAGGATGGGAAAATTGGGGTGGAAATTTTGAGCAAAGCATAAGGAACAATGGTTTTCTTATATCTAGAACTTCAAATTACATTTTTTTAATTGGATAACTCACTCACACACACACAATCACACTCACACACACACACACACAACCACACTCACACACTGGCGCACACATTCCTCACAAATTTAACCTAAACAAGTTAGTTAATCAAACTACAATCTAAGGTTAATGTTAGTCAAAAACACATAAATGAGTTTCATAAACTCCAGATCGCGCGCAGCCAAAATATCTCGAATCGGTACATTGGGTTGTCCACCTCGAGCCCGAAGGGAATCATACAGCCCAGATCTGACTCCACGATGCTCAGCACAAAACCAAATAACGTGATCTGCGTCCTGGTAACCTTGTCCGCATTCACAGAGATTGCTGTCTCCCAGCCCAACACGGAACAAATGAGCGTTTAAAGAATAATGATTGGACATGAGGCGAGACATCACACGAATGAAGTCTCGACCCACATCTAATCCCCTGAACCAACATTTCTTAGACACCTTTGGAGTGATAGAATGTAGCCATCGCCCCAAGTCTCCTCTACTCCATTTATACTGCCAGCTATCGAGTGATATCTGACGAAAAATATGGAAAAATTCGTTGAAGGCGATTTGTCGATCATAAATATCGCCTTCCATAGCGCCCACCCTTGCAAGCGAGTCCGCTTTCTCATTGTCAGGAATCGAACAATGAGAAGGGACCCACACAAAGGTGATAATAAAAGAACGTGAAGATAAAGCACTTAGAAGACCTCGTATTTTCATAAGAAAATAGGAGGTGTGCTTTACCGGCCTCAAGGAGCGAATAGCCTCTATAGAACTAAGACTATCCGTGAAAATGAAGTATTGATCCGGTGTAAAAGAGGCAACAATTTCTAAAGAAAAATAAATTGCTGCCAATTCCGCGACAAAAACAGAACAAGGTGCTTGAAGTTTACGAGCGACGCTATAATTTTCATTGAATACACCAAAGCCAGCGGAGTCTTCTATCAAAGACCCGTCTGTGAAAAAACGTTTTGGTGGAATCAACTAGGCCAAACTTTGCAGCAAATATCACCGGAGCAATCATAGGACGATGATGCTCTGGGATTCCATGAAGCTCCTGTTTCATGGATAAATCAAAATGAACCGAATTTCCGAAGTCGGAGAAGGAAACACAATTGGGAATATTAAGCGAAGGGCTGACATCCTGTGTTATGTACAAATGATACAAGCTCATGAAGCGGGTTTGAGGATTCAACTCTAGGAGCTTCTCAAAATTTTCGATCACCTGGGGGTTCATAACTTCACACCTGGTGAGGAGCCGGAGAGATAACTCTGTAAACCGATCTGAGAGTGGCAACATGCCAGCCAGCACTTCAAGACTCATGGTGTGAGTCGAGTGCATGCAACCTAACGCGATACGAAGACACCGATACTGAATACGTTCCAGTTTAATGATGTGCGACCGAGCCGCTGACTGAAAACAAAAACTACCGTATTCCATAACCGACAAAACCGTTGTCCGGTACAACGTTAGAAGATCTTGCGGATGCGCTCCCCACCAGGTCCCGGTAATTGTGCAGAAAAATTGACCCTTTGCTGGCATTTTCGCTTCAGGTACTCAATGTGAGATCTCCAGGTGCACTTTGAATCGAACCAGACCCCAAGATATTTAAATGACATGGAATGAGTTATCGGTGTACCCAAAATTTGAAGTTTCGGTTGTGCAGGGTTATGCTTCCTAGAAAAAACTACCAACTCAGTTTTCTCCGTAGAGAATTCGATACCTAGCTCTAGAGCCCAAGTAGACAAATTGTCTAAGGTATCCTGCAAGGGTCCTTGTAGATCGACCCCATTGGGTCCCGTGACAGACACTACGCCGTCATCTGCAAGTTGTCTCAACGTACAGTTGTCACCTAGACAACCGTCAATGTCTTTGACATAAAAATTATATAAAAGAGGGCTTAAACATGATCCCTGGGGAGACCCATGTAGCTAAATCGAAAAGCTGTAGAGTTTCCATGAGAAAAGCTCATATGTTTCTCTGACAGCAAATTGTACAAAAAATTGTTCATTAATGGTGAAAAACCACAAGCATGGAGTTTATCTGAGAGAACTTCAACAGATACTGAATCAAAAGCCCCCTTGATATCCAAGAATACAGAAGCCATTTGCTCTTTTTAGCAAAAGCTAACTGAATATCTGTGGAAAGCAACGCGAGACAGTCGTTCGTTCCCTTACCCCTACGGAAACCATATTGAGTATCTGAAAGCAGGTTATTCGTCTCAACCCATTTGTCCAGACGGAAAAGGATCATTTTCTCCAACAACTTGCGAATGCAAGATAACATCGCGATGGGTCGATAGGAGTTGTGGTCGGACGCGGGCTTACCAGGTTTTTGAATGGCAATAACTCTCACCCGTCTCCAATCATCCGGTACAATGTTGAGTTCCAGACACTGATTAAACAAGTTCAACATGCGCCTCTTCGCGACGTCTGGGAGGTTCTTGAGCAAGTTGAACTTGATCCTGTCAGCTCCTGGAGCCGTATTGCCACACGAAAGGAGTGCGAGAGAGAGTTCTACCATTGAAAAGGGTTGGCTAATCTCATCTATCGAATTCGTTGTTTCGCGAGGAAACATTTGTGCTGGCACAGAATCTGGACAAACTTTTCGCGCGAACTTGAGGATCCATTGGTCCGAGTACTCCTCGTTCTCGTTGTTCGTAATTCTGTTACGCAATCTTCGCGCCGTATTCCAAAGGGTACTCATCGACGTTTCGCGCGATAATCCGTCCACGAATTGTCGCCAGTAACCGCGTTTCTTGGCCTTGATGAGGCTCTTAAATTCTCGTTCGAGAGCCGTGTACCTTTCAAAGTGCTCAGGTGTTCCACGTCTACGAAAAACTTTGAACGCGTCAGACTTTTGCGGTAAACCTCGGTGCATTGCTGATCCCACCATGGGGAAGGAGGTTTCCTGCGAAATGACGTCCCTGGAACTGGTCGAGTTTGAGCTTGAAGCGCGCTTTCCAAAATCAGGTTGGAGAGGAAGTTATATTCCTCCAGCGGTGGAAGCCCTTCTACCGTTGATAAGGCTTCATCTACTGCTGTCTTGAACCTTGTCCAATCGATATTACGAGTTAGATCATACGTGACGTTGATGGATGCCGGTGGAGTGAGCCCGGTGGCAACCAGAAATTTTTATAGGCAAATGATCACTACCGTGGGGATCCTGGATCACATTCCACGTGCAGTCCAACGATAATGAATTCGAGCAAAGTGTGAGGTCTAACCTACTACCAAGTGAGGATGGACCAGCCAAGCGTGTAACTTCTCCATTGTTGAGAACTGTCATATTGAAGTTGTCACAGAGGTCATATATCAAAGAAGACCGGTTGTCATCGTACAGTTCTCCCAGCCTGTACCGTGAGAGTTAAAATCTCCCATGACCAACCGCGGAGCAGGCAGAACCGAACAAATATCTGAAAGTTGTTTTCGGTTAATTGGTGCTCTAGGAGGAATGTACACGGAAGCAATGCAAAGGCTTTTATTTTTAATAACAGCCTGACATGCGACAACTTCAATACCTGGAATTGGAGGAAAATTCACTCTATAGAAGGAGTAGCACTTTTGATCCCCAAAAGTACTCCTCCTCCACGTGAATCCTCACGATCAAGCCGAATAATGTTTAAATCGTTAATCGGAAGATCGATTTCGGCTGAAAGCCATGTTTCACAAAGAGCAAATGCATCACAACCGATATTGTGAGCTAAAAATTTGAATGATTCCAATTTAGGAATAAGACTTCGACAATTCCACTGCAGAACAGTGATCAAATCCCCGACCTCTTTTGGCAAATTATCCATCGAAGGAAATGATAGCTGCAAGGATGGGCCACTTTAATGTTAATTTCTTCAAAAAGTTTTCACAGTGGGAAGCATTGCCATAACAATGCTTTTAAGAGAGTCAGACATTTCGAGATACTTCAAAATACCTTCCACAATATCATCGAACGAGAACAGCCCAGATGAAGGGGGGCTTCTGTTCTTAAAATCAGGGCATCAGGGGATTTAGATGTCCCCGGGAGAGATGGGAAATCCTGTGTGTAGTTGGCACTACGAAAACCAGGAGGATTCGGAATATCCTTCTTTTCTCTGCTCTTTGAATTGGGCATGTTTATTTAAGGCTTCTGTTCAGCTGCTTTCACAGCTCGGATGCGTCTTCGCTTCCGTGGAGCACCTTCTGGAAAACTAAAAGATGCCCCCTCCTCAACCAAATCCGAATCAGACTCGTCATCTGAGAGAGGAGCGAAAGGATTTGTATTGGTATCGGGTGGCGAAGCTTTCTTAAGCATTTCTGCAAAGATTGCTTCGAACGTTGTTTTAGCGAACGTTCTAATTTTTCCCCGCGTTGTTTATACGCCGGGCACGACGAAGAGCGTGAGGAGGGGTTCCCTTGCAGAAAACACATTTTAGTGTGTTATCTGCACAGGGGCCAACCTCATGTTTCTCCCCGCAAGTTGAGCAGCGTGTCTTATTGCCGCAATGGGAGGCCGTATGCCCCATCTGCTGGCAGTTTTGGCAAATCATTACCCGGGGTACAAATAACCGCACAGGTAGCCGAAGTTTGTCCAGTTCTAAAAGTGAGGAAGGGCAGAGCCAGAAAAGGTTACCCGAAACGAGTCTGTGTGGGTAACTTTCTTCTTACCCTCGCTGTGCGATATTTTAACTAATTTTGTCACTTCCAGTATCTGAACTGGGGGAGCAGAGGGTTCTTGAATCGGCCAACCGCCCGCTTCTTCAAAATTTCAGGGCACAGACTCGCCTCTGTGACCACTCCTACAATCTCCACATCACGAGCTGGAATATAAACTCGATATTCGAGTGTAAAATGCTGAGAAGCAGCAATCTCATTAGCCTGTTTCAGGTTAGAGACGACAACACGGAGTTTATTAAATTTTACTTTCGTGATCTCTGTCACGGCTGAAAATCGCTTCGTCAGATCAGTAGTGATTTGGTACACGTTCAAAGGTTTCATTTTGGGCTGAAAGTAGACAACCCATGGACCGACCGAGTCAATTGGATACGATCGCGGTCGGAAATTTGTTTGTGCCACCCCATCATCGGGTGGCAAAGGCTCTTTTCACTACAAACCGTCCATGTCGAAGAAACCTCTTCCACATGCACGATTTGCCTTACTGCCAACAATTTAAATCACACACAGACACAAACAAGGAACACACAAATTAAAGCTAAACTCTAGTGGAATGAGGGACGGGGAAAAAACTAGCTAATATTACTGATCTTTTGCTGCTGCTGCTGCTGCTGCTGCTGTACTGCTGCTGACGCACCGTATGCGCGAACGTCGCACTTCTATGCGGGAGCGGGGAGCGGTGCGCTGGAACGATCGCCTTCGGGTGCACTCGCTCAACGCTGTCGGATGACCGTTGGCGGTGTAGTGGTGTATCGCTGGTTAGCGTCACCACGCGGAGATGAAGCGAAAATAAGCGGGAAGATAATTCGCCAGCAAGCACTGCTTGATTTTCCTATTTCACTGGAAAACCACACTGCCTTCTTGAAAAAAGACTCACTTTTGCTCTACTCACTGAGGTGAGTATATTTTGAGAAAAAAAACTAGTTATTTCCAAGGTTAGCACTCGAATAAATCTTCCAAATAACGGAGCGCTGGATCGAACGAACGTCTGTACTTTTAAATAAGACTTAAAACTATCAACAATCTATTTATATCACAATCATGTTTACCGCTGAAACATTTAGGAACCCAATTCGATTATGTCAGTATTATGAAAAAAATAATATTGCTGTTGCTTTGTACGATCGAACATTATTTGCACGGGTACAATTGCTTGTATGATAACGCATTGGCAAAAACTGAAGTGTAATCGACCGATCATCAAAGTATAACAAATCCATTTAATTTACTTTGATCCACTTTCCTATTTCTGAATTCTCTTATGCTAAAAAGTGTAACTATGTCCCATGGGCGCTTGTTTATATAACGATGATATCGTTTAAGGGGATTCTAATTGTTCCATTTCTCACATGTTGAAATGGTCAAGTGGTAAGAAGACCAACCTTGTAAGCTTAGAGTGGTATGGTAGGTATGGTTCAAACCTAGTCCATGAAAACCTTTTTGAAAACCGACAATGGTTTGTTTTACTGAAGCGCAAGATTTTTTTTGTTTTTGACCATTGTCGAACTTAAATTATGTTTCATAGGCTCCACGCTGTTTCAATTCTATAGTAGTATCCATAATAGTTTTCAATCATCGAAACGGCAACATTATTATTTGTCACATTAAAGCAATAATGCATACAGTTAAACTTTTCGTGTTACATGGGAATACGTGCCTGGTTTGGAAATTTTACATTTCCAAATCTGGAAGTGTGTTGCAGTGCCCTTATCCAAATGATATCGGTAATGTTTAAATGTGAGGCTTATTGTATGTGAAAGTAACCTCGGAATGAGCGTGACTCTCCAGGCATTCTGAAATAGATTGCTGGATCTGCAGTAGTGCTATCACTTTCTAGCTCTCGGATTACAGCTGCTTCCAATGGTTTATATGATATTTTACTCTTGTTTAATCAAAATATTTAATCATAGCCAAGACTCCTAACTTTTCCTCGAACATGACCCATTAGCTTCTGCACAGTGGTACTTCCCACCATTTTGACCACTTTTGGCCAATCTTTTTTAAATTGTTGGATGTCGTGTGTTGGTTTTATGAATTTTCGAAGCTTTGCTTTGGTTAAATCCCAAAAAGTCTCGATTGGCCGTGCCTCCGGGCAGTTAGTCGGATTCATGTCATTCGACACGAAACATAAATTTTGACTTTTGTACCATTCTAAAGTGTCCTTTGCGTAATGACATGACGCCAAATCAGGCCAAAACACTACTTGACCTTCGTGCTGCCTGATCATCGGCAATAATCGCTTCTGGAGACATTCCTTAACGTATTTCTGAGTGTTCATCGTCTCCGTTGTGATGTACGGACTGGATGTTTTACCACACTCGCATATCGCCTGCCAAACCATAACCTTCTTACCGAATTTTTCGGTAAAAAATCCTTCTCCGTTTTGGGGATGTCTTTGTCTTTGCTTACAGTATAAAATTGTGGTCCGGGAAACGTTTTGTAATCTAGTTTCACATACGTTTCATCGTCCATTATTATACACCCAGAATTTCTACACAATAACGAATCGTAGAGTTTGCGGGCTCGTGGTTCCACGGACGCAGCCTGTTTTGGGTTTTTTCTGTTTCCGGTATGTTTTTAGCCCAAGTCTTTCTTTGGCACACATGACGTTACTCGACGAGGTCCCTAGTTTTTTCGCAACATCCCGAACGGAAGTCGCTGGTTTTCGCTTGTAGGCATCCCTGATCTTTTTATCGATATCCGGACTAACAGAACCGGATTTCCGACCACTCTTCGGCGCGTCTTCAAACGTACACTGTTCTCTATATTTTCGAATTGCTGATCGTACCGCTCCGACGCTTGCACTCTCTTCCTTGGTCAATTTTCTCAAGGAGAGTCCGCTCACAGTGCACCATTTGTGCACGATACTTTTTCGTTGTTCCGGAGTATGGGCCGCGCATTTTGATAGGTCACACAAAGCTGAGCATTTTTTTGATGCTATGTCATTCATAAATGTGCAAACAAAAGGACGCACCCAAAACATGTATGTATGTTATTATATTCAAAGTGACCGTTAAAATAAGGTGTGCTTATACTTTCTGGAACAGCCGTTATGTAAGTATTTATGAATGAATGAGAGGATGAACGTAACTTTCCAACTGCGGCTTGATATTGGTAAGTATTACTTCCTGTCATTCAATTTTAACCAATATTAATCAAAGGTAAACTATATTGAACAGATATAACCATTCCACTAATATTGAAACCGCTATTTTTTATCTCTTGAACATATATGAAGGTTGTTTGGGTTTCCATCTCTTTCTTCAATAGATGTTAAGACAATTATCAATTTTTCAAACAGTTGGTGCGCAGAGAGAAGTGCGTCTACGATACATTTTTGGAGAAATGTTGAGTGGTAGTGGATAGTCTTATCACGGTAACTGCCTCAACGCTACTCTTCGAAAAAAATCGTGTAAATTTTAGTCTATTTGGATGCACATAAAATGAGCGGCCCGTTTGATTGAGGTTTGCGTCTGTTCTCAAATTTACATGACCACAAAAATTCGAAATGATAACTTACACGACATGACGTAGAGATAAGTTGATGAACACAAAAGGATGTTTGTCAAATGTTGCTACTGTGAATGCAAATTCAAATGCTTTTTTATGCCCGTTTTGATCCCAAAGATCTAGTTTAAATAACCATCAGAAAAAATCAGGATGCGGCTATAACACTTAATAAATAAAAAAGGTCCTCAATGTTATGGATTGTCGTAGTAAAATTTGGCTTAATCTTATCATGTAGGATTCATTTTGTCTCTTCATATCCAGGGTTGCGGCTTATCATTTTTGACGCAGGCATATTCATTTGCCAATATCTCCTTTCAGAGGGTCGATTTGATAATATAATGTATGATGAACTTGTAGTGCATGAGTAGACCTACAACTTTGTCTAACAGTACATTGCTCTAACTCCTATATCTTCGACATGAGAGCGTATATTCACAGTGATCTTCACGATGATAATCTCGTGATCTTCACCGCGAATATCATCGCGAAGATCACTGCGAATATACGCTCTTATTCCTCAGATATAAGAGATAGAGCTATGTATTGTTAGACCAAGTTGAAGGTCTACTCAAGCACCATAAGTTCATCATACATTATATTTTGAAATTGAGCTTCTGAGAAGAGCTATCGGCAAATGAATATGGATAAGTCAAAAATGATAAGCCGCAACCTTGTTCATATCCAAATGTTTGGGAACATATGAAGTTAAATAATGCAAACCCCGGTCGTTGACCTTAGTCTTAAACATTTTGAGGACGCTAAGTTGTAGCTACGTTCGGATTAATTAACATTGCACGGGAATGAGCTATGTGTATAACGCTGTGCAGATGATGCAGCCGTATATCACTGAAAAAAATGAATTTGGAAACATTCCTTTTCTTTTCCTACACCTTCAATATTCGAGCATTCGTTATGAAGTTGGATCTGTTATGCATTTTATGTAGCATGAAGTAATCATGTTATTATTTTTCACGGAAGAGAGCGAATTTGAACTTGTCACCTGTCGTGACGCGTGGAACCGACTTCGTTAAAAATATGTCGAAAATCCCAGTGCTCAGTGTTGTGCCTAATTATCAACGCTTTAGATTTTAGGTTACCAAATATTATCCAAGAAGCTATTGTAAATGTACAATTTGGACGTGATTTTGGGTGACAGCATTTGTTATCTTTGGCTTCATTCGGACAAGTTCTCTTACACTACCCGTTCTAATATTTGCAGACATTCTTCTTTTTTCAGAGAACGAGTAATGGCGCTATAACCATAAGCCATAGGGAGCTAGGACTATAGTTAATGCTTAAGCCCCACCCGTTTAAAGAGAAATTGAGCATCACTTAACCTTCTTAGACAAGATGCTCCCAAAGACCATTCTTGAATAAATTTTTGTTCTGTACACCAAACAGGGCATTCTTTTAAACTATTCTCTCCGACTATTCATTTCCTTTGATATCTACTGAAGGATATATGGGTTTCCCGTGTCTTCTTAAGGTAGATACCTAATCCTCGCTATCACCAACGATTGCATGGACGTGGCTAGGTGATCAATCGAGGAGTGTCTTCGTGGAGATTATTGCGTGAAGAAACGTATCAGTAACTGGTTTCATTTCATGGTGGCATGCAATGTATTTAACGAATTATTAATCATCGTAGCTCCTTCCACGAGGTGTGCAAACGTCAATGCTAATGCTAATTATAGATTCTGTAGTATGGTTACAATATATTCGATTGTAAATATATGATAATTTTTATTCGGGAATTCATCAATTTTTTATTTTAAACTAAAATGAAATTTTCTCAAAAACTATGAAAATGGGGACTTGTGCCCCCATATTTGCATGGAATTCTATATCCAATTAAACGCATATTTGTTGTTAATTTTATTACTTTTATTTATTTATTTATAAATAACATTTACTAGTCTTACAAACATTTTTTATGTATGTCGTGAACTTCGTATTGGATTCATACTGTTGGAAAATTTCCGTTTCATTGTTTTACCAAGAGAAAAGTATACTATATTTTCTAAATTTTTTGAAAGTTTAATGAATTAAGTAATAAACTAGAAAAAAAAATGTCAAAATTGTCTATGATTCAGAAAATAGTTTTTTGGGCTTTTCCAAGCAATTTTCCAATACTGTGGAAAATTTTGTAGTAAATTTTTTTCAAGGCTGTACTGCCGTTCTACGCATAACTGTCCCATGTTGCCAAAGTTGTATTTGAGAAAAAAGCGTTTTAAGTGTTGCGTCACTATTGTGTAGGGCTGGAAAGATTCGTGGTAAAACCAACAAACTTATGAGTGGCATTTGAAGATGTTGCTGAGTTTCGATGTAATCTGTGGTATTACAAACAATAAGATTATTTTTGTATGTAAAATTCGAGGTAAAATATTCAGTGGGACCGACATGCGTTGAATCTTGCCTTGCAGCAGAAAAATATAGGCACAGCAGTCGCACTGCATAATGTGATGATGGATCGTTGGCGATAGAATTTACGTTTTGAAATAGACATACCATGTGCATTATTGTTTATGCTCCTATATTATTGTTTAACATCATATCATCGTTAGAAACACAGTTCTATCAAATGCAAATGGTGGCTTATATAGACAATTTAATTTCAATGTTTTCATGTCAAAGTCATTGTTTAAGTTTACACATAAGCCCCTTATCAATGCTGAGTGTCGAGTAGTTCCTACAAAGAATGTTGTAAACTTAAATCAATTTTGTTTTCTAAGATCTCTTAAGAAATGTCGTAGTGGGACTTTTATGCCTAGAATTACAACATGGGACAATCTAACTTGATGTTTTTTTGATACGAACTCAGAACAAAGTATATAATTTTTTGTTTGTATCCAATAGTATAGTTAAAAAATAAAGCATATATTGAAAAAGCTGCAATTTGACCAAAAGCAACATGGGACACTAGAAATTAGAAGAAAAATTAGTATTTTCCATTTAATTCCAACTACCTTTGCTTATCTTGACAGATACGCGTATTTCGTTTACAATGTGCAGACTTCTTCGGTGTCTCGTACTTATAACTCGACTAGTACGAGACACTGAAGAAGTCTGCACATTGTAGACGAAATACGCGTATCTGTCAAGATAAGCAAAGGTAGTTGGAATTAAATGAACTAATTTTTCTTCTAATTTCTAGTTACAGGTATTCCACTAAACAGCTCAAACCCTCAGGGATTCAACATGGGATAGTTATGCGTAGAACGGCAGTATATGTTTCCGAATTTTTGAGAAAATTTCCTTTAAAACTGGATCATGTTTCGTATAATAAAAAAAATCCCCACTGTAAAACATACATAACAAGTGTTAACCCATTTTCGCCGTTTTCCACAAAACATTTTTTTTTCGACGATATCGTATCAAAATAAAAGTCTTGTGGATGCATTAATGAAATTTAGCATTTTCAGAGGTTTTTTTTTTGACGCTTAGGAACACCGTGACAGCATGTTGCGTATACGCAACACTGGCGCATTGCTCGACAAATAGAATGCAATACACATTTTAAGCTCAAATGGTACACACTCAGCCACACCTTAATGGATGGTAAACTAGCTACAAATAATATTTGGCCTTTTGTGAACATATTCCCATTGTGAAACGACAAAAAATATAACCAGTAACTTCTAGTTTATGATTGAAATTGTGTCCATAAGACATGTACCAACTCATACAATGCAATTTGTGAGTTTTTTTTTCTATTGGTGTGTGTGAACACAGTCAGTAAGATAGCCAAAGGATATACCTTTCAAACAAACTAATTTGCTTTGATCGTATTCAACGTACATGGATACACGAATTTTTCAAAACCACTGTTGCGTATACGCAACAGCGGACGGAAATCGGTTAAATCGAAAAAAAAGTGACCCCAACAACATCCTTAGGCCTTGTCGTTTGCCACGATGGATTCTCTGCGTTTGGCGTCTTTTTAATGGGTCGCTCACAATAGATGCAATCAATGAGGTCTATGCAGGTGGCGAAGAGCAGGGTGTTTGTCGGTATTAGTAACGAAAAATGTGTAAACAATCCATGATTTCGGGTAGTGACGTAAAACTCCAAAAACAAACGAGTAATAACAAAACAAGTTAAGTTATTTTCCGCATCCTTTTAGAACACAAAAAGGTATTTTTCAGCCGAAACCTTTCAAAAACTATACTAATAACTGCAAATAAACATTCCATCTTGTGATTTGCTGCTGTTGTAAATTGTTGTTTTTGGAGATCTACGTCACGCATGTTTACAAAAAAACAGCTGTGCATCATCTCACGAACACAATGACAGTATTTTGGATTGCACTAATACAACTTAACCACTTCTGCTCCACCTGTATAGACCTCATTGCTCTGCAATAGATACGTTTGCGTAACGTAGACGTAAATTTGACAGAAAACCTATGGAAAAACTGTCAGTACAAGGTAAATCTGAGAAACTCATTTTATGACTATATTTTGCACATTTTCAAGATTATAGTTCATACGTCAAAAAGTGACTAGTTTTTATACACGTATGAAGAGTACTTTTTACGCCTTTTCAAGTATGTCAACGGCGACAGAAAAATGCGTAAAAAGTAGGCACCGCTGAGAAAAGAAAATTAACTCTGCTCGTAACTTGATGCTGACGCCATTTTCAAATAAGCATTTATTTGATAAGCGCAGTGTTTAAGTTCCGGAATTGTTTTAGGCTGTCTTTATATAAAATAATTAGGAATTATCCAATAAGTTGGATACAGACGCATTTGTGAAATGGACAGGTAAGTTGAATATTTGCTATTGGCAGTAATTACAATTTTTTTACATTATATGAAACAAAACGAATCATTAAGCTTGGGACCGATGTGCTGGTACTTACTAGCCAAAAAATATATCCATTTTCGTCTTGACTAAAAAATGCGTAAATCAATTTCTGCGCTTAACCTCTAGACAGGTTGTCGTAATTTTTTTTATTGTCAATTAATAAACATGACTGTGTAATCGGTAAATGTTTTTTTCACTTTCGAATTTGAATTACGGAATTGAGCCATTTTCAGCAAAAATTGGAGCAATATTTATTTCCCGAAATACGTAAAAAGTACACATCTTCTAGGTTATTAAAAGGAGTAAAAAGTATGCATGTTTTAGTTTTCAAAAGGAGTAAAAAGTATGCATTTTTAACTTTTTAAAATGGGTAAAAAGTATGCATGTTTTAGTTTTCAAAAGGAGTAAAAAGTATGCATTTTTTACTTTCTAAAAGGAGTAAAAAGTATGCACAATTTGAAGTTTATTCAGTTTACGCTAAAGATAGTAAAAGTAATATACTCCTTTTTGGCGTAGTCCCAGTTTCCCTCCAAAGAGCATGCTTTATAGTCATAAGAGCGTAAATAAAGATTACCGTGTAGGGTATTATAGGGCATAGGCGTAGCCAGAGGAGGGCAGAGGGGGCCGTTGTCCCCCCTAACTTTTGAATCCATGTATGGAATTTGAATGTTTGCTTCAATTTTTTTATTATTCATTGTTAATGTTTGATAGATTACCCCTTTGCCTCAATGAAATAGCGGGAAGTTGCCTCGATTTGTGACAAGATGTAGCAAAAAAGTTAAAAAAATAGATATCCATGAGATTTTTTTTTAAATAGTAAAGACTAATTTTTTTCTAACATATGATATTCTACGGGCGAGACGAAACGACTCATATCCGAATTTCAGAGACAAGACAGCATGCTAATCAGAGCGAAAAGCTGCAGTTGTTTTAAACTATTCAAAGATTTTATCCGTTGCTATGAGCATGAGTAAGATTATAAACATGAAACACCCAAGGCTGCTACTCCGTTTTTGCCAGATGAGCTGTTATTACACAGAGAACCACCAGAGGACTAGCATACATTCTCAAGATGAAAAAAACTGGTGATCTCAAACTAATGCAATAACCAGCGCCTGCCTCGCCCGAATGCATGTCAAATAAGAGAAGGAAATTTCATAAGAAGGAAAACACAAACGCGATCCTACGTTTAACTTGCGGTTATATCCTAGATATAACCCCCCCCCCCCCCTATTTTTTAAATATTAATAGCTATTTCTGATTTTGAACTATTTATACAAATAGTGCTATTCGAGCCAATCACAAAATGGAATGGTGGTATACTTGCTCCAGGATATGGTGGTACGGCGAGCATGGCACACCAATATTATGGATCACAATTAATTGTGATCCCCACCACCGGACCACCAGCCCGGCGAACCCCCACATCTCACCAGGAAGCATTTTTGTTGTTTATTTTTCTGTGCTCACTCGATTACTCACAACGCCGAATTATAGGTAACCGAAACAATACGAAACGCGCCATGGTGGATTGTAAAATAGTGCGTAATAAAGCATCGACACAACTTTTCACAGCCGATGCTCGAAGCAAACTTTTTTATGTAAATTTTTAACTTTTAAAACTGTACCAATCCTAAAGAAGCTGCTTAAGAACAATCTATGCGAATCCTTTAAAAATTGCGATTTAGGGAACGTCCATTAATTATGTCACGTAAAAAGTGACTTTTTACCCTCCCCCCCCCCCCTCTTTTCACGTTGTTTGTATGGACCTTAATTTTTTTTGTATGGATCGTCACATTCTCCCAAACCCCCCCTCCCCCTTACTGCGTGACATAATTAATGGACCTTAGGGATTTGGTAAAAGTAAGAGTGTGTAGATGCATTTCATGCCTTCTGGCAACTTTATGCTTCTATTGATGTCCTGGCTGATTAGTTTAGCATAAACCGGGGGAGACGCGTGTGGCATTGAAAATGAAGGTAGCAACGTACAAATCAACTTACAACAAACACACCGAATAGATTTGTTAGTCCTACCTTCGATTTAGTAATAAAATTAGAATTTAATTTTCAGTGTGGGTGAGAGGGTCGTGGAGGAAAATTACATTTTTAGTAACAGTTTACAAACTGTGAATAAACTCGATGGTTATCCTATACAATCCAACACGACTGTAAAGTGAATATTTCGACACATGACAGTACCCGCTAGATTTTACCATGGTTGCTATTCAATGCGGTTCGATTTTGAAACATGTGGAAAACCTTAAATTCCAGAACAAACCTAGAATTGTTGAATCTTGTTGCCAAGATTTGACGGGTATTGTAAAGTACTTTGGGTAAGCGTAGAGAACATAATCCACCCGTCGTTTAGGCGAATTGTCACAAAGTGAGGGCTCGATTCCTGCTCTAGCCGGTGGAACTTGAAAATGTCCATACTCTTCTGGTCCACCGAGCGTTGTGTTGTCCGTTGTATAATCATAGACTAACTCTAAGACCAGTAGCTCCCGAACAAATACGATTTTTTTTCTTGGCTCAGTCAGTACTAGCACATCGGTCCCAAGCTTAATAATGCGCCCCTAATAATGAACTCACACGAACACGCTATCAAATATTCTGTCAAAATAACACAGCCAATCAAAACAAAGGCGCAAATATGTATATCAAGGTGCTGGCTTCAATGTGTAATTCAGACCAAGGGGTTCTACAACAGTGAACCAATTTCAAATCGGTAGTTGCATATTGATTGTTGGTATAATGTTATGTATTCAGTGTGTGCAATCGCTGGTTGAAGACGGTGTAATTCTCTCTCTATCTAAAAAAATAATGAGGGTTATTCCGAGAGTCGAAGTGACGTTTGTCACTTGGTGAAGTGAGAAAAGTCACCTGCAGTGACGTGACTCTCTGGGTAAATCAAATGGAGAGTCACGTCACTGCAGGTGGCTTTTCTCTCTTCACCAAGTGACAAACGTCACTTCGACTCTCGGAATAACCCTCAATATCTTGCCCCACCCTATTCGGAATCCTGGCTACGCCTATGTTATAGGGGTATGTGGATTATAACATTGTTCGATAATAAATATAATATTATACCGGAATTTAGTTTATTTTTAATTTTGACAAGCGAAACTATTGAAAAAAACAATTTCAAAATATTATGAAAAATATATGATTGCAAGACATCATGAAACACGCTACAAAAAACAGACTACCTAAACCAACAAACCAACCACTGATTTCTAGCATACATAAGTTGACATATATGTCATAATGGGAGCCCCCGTTACTGAAAATTATGTGCTGTCACTTTGCACAAATGCCACTTTGTGAAACTGCCTATCTGTTTGTAAAAATAAAAATGACTACATTTTTCTTGTTTAAAAATCTAGAAAACATAGTTGAGATTCATAAAAAATATGTTTGCGCCTAAGAAGAACGCCCTTCATCGATACAGATGGAAAAAAACATGTGTTTTTTTTAAATTAAACCCCCCTATTGTCACCTCGTATGTGTCGACTCACCCAAAAAATTACTTTTTAACCACCCCCCCCCACCCCCCACCATCTTGTCGTTTTTTGTATGGACTATCATTTTTTTTTTGTATGGATCGTCACGTTTTAAAACCCCCCTCCCCCCTTACTGCGTGACATAATTAATGGACCTTCCCTTTGTTGTATGATGAAAAAAAAATCCAAAACTGCAAAATAGGGCATTATTTTTTATTTTGTTTTTATTTTGCTGAGAATATGTTTATTGACTAGTTTTTAATTTTTCTTACATTATACAACATACCGCTTTTAATTGAAATTCATTAAATTCATTCAAATTTATTAGGAGCATTTCAAAATGTTCGTCTTTCTTTAACATGGGAGCTGTCAGATTTATCACCACTCGGTGGCTTCTTCTTTTTTCAACCTGGGTTCGTCCATTGACAGTTGCGGAATTTTACACACGCTGGAAATCAAGCTTGAATGGCTGTGACGCCATCTAGCGGTTAACAACTTAAGTCATGGTCTGGATCCATACATTTTTATTTATTTTTTTCATACAAAATTCAATTCGCTTCAGATTTGGCTCAAATTTAGACCAGAGGCTCAAGGTGTCATGAAAACAAGTGACTTTGTATTGTGTGGGATACTCAGAACATTCTGAATTCTGGGCTAGCTCATGTACAGTATCTAGAGTAAGGTATTCCCGTTTTCCTTTATTCAATCAGGCCTACCCTGCGCGGTGTGTGATTTCCGACGAACCTTATTACGGTGCATGGGCGAAATCGAATCACGGTGAAATCCACGGCAAAGAAAATGGTAATCACTGAGGGTTAATTCCGAAAGTCGAAGTGACGTTTGTCACTTGGTGAAGTGAGAAAAGTCACCTGCAGCAACATGACTCCATTGATCTACCCAGCACAGTCACTTCACTGCAGGTGACTTTTCTTACTTCACCAAGTGATAATTGTCACTTCCCATCTCGGAATAATCCTCACTGTCTTTACTATGGGTGTCATGTATGAAATAAGAACCGTTAGAAGGCCGTTGTCAATTACGAGGTGATAATTGTCGCCACGGGTTAGAAGACTACCTCAGAATCAAATGGATTTCGTCGACATTGCTGATAGCACAAACTTGAACATACACATGGCACTTTCCAGGAAATTATGGACGCTAATAGACTTCAGAAATTTAGTTAATTTCATGAACATGATTGGATATTTCGGATAAACTGCTAGCTTATATATTTGTGGCATTAATGAAGCACAATGTAAACGTATACGCTATTTCAAATGGGTATATATCCATTACACTGGTTGTATTTTTAGGACTGTATGTTTACGTTGCACTGCACGAATACTCGTTTTATGTTTTGTATTATTTGTATTCATTCTCGCGTTGAACTTAAGGCATAAAATCCTAAAACTGAATTACCCATCTCAATACCGTAACAATTTTTTTCACAATCACTACGTCATATGCTACACATAATACCTTTCAGTTGAACGTTTGAACGAACCTATAGAATATCGCATCCAATTTTTCTACGAAAGTGTCTGTCAATCCTTCGGTACTTATTGAACATGCACAGTTTCATGTAACTTAGGATACTACAATTTGATGTTATTAGTCATCTTTGTAGTGCACAAACTTGCTTTAACTAGGCATTTTTTTAACATTTGTATTACAAATAAAAAATGTAACATATACTGTCATATCATTGACGAATCTTCCAAACGTACAGTTTTATAGATGGAATTTGTAGTTTAATAGGAGTATTCAACTTTCCAAAAACATAAAATCGGTTTTGCCAAGTAGATAATATAAAAAAATACAAGTGTTGTTCTTCCATTTGAAACAAATTAGTTGTATAATTCTTAAAAAGTATCTATTATAAAAGTATGGATTGTTTGCTATTGCTACGGTTAGAGGGGTCACAAACTGATCTTATTACGACATTTTACACGTATTCAGTAGCTCAACTATACCTTGGACTTTTGTTTCAGCCGGTGGCTTTCCTGGCACATACAGTAGCAAATAATTAAATTGCATCGCCATGCTTTTGCGGTATCTTTTTCACCTCGTCCTTGAGATAACTGTTTTGATACTCAAAATTGTAGATTGATACAAATATGTTTTTCACTACTGTATGCATGTGCTTATATCTAACATGTGTCTTATACCGACTAAATGGTTGTAATATGCGAAGAGCAATTTAAATGCATTAGTTGCGATTGAATCCACCGCCACTGTTGCCGCCGCCTCCGCCGCCGCCACCACCACCACTAAGATTTTCACGTACACTGTAAAAGAAAGAAAGTATAACAAAGATTAATTTGTAAGCTTAGTTAAGACCAAATATTTCCAATGGAAAATTTTACACACTCGGGAATGATGTCACTATGAAATAGCCACTGTGATTGGCTATTGTTATTTGCAGAAAGCAGCAAACTTTGTAGAAAGACTTGAGATTTATTGTTATTATCCTAAACAAAACAACAAAATCACTAGTCTTCCATACAAAAGTTGCAATTGGTGGTTAATCGCGGCTGATAAAATGAGAATATTTTACACGGTCAACATTTGTTTTCTATAAGCATCGTTTATCTCTAAGGCAGCACTTTCTAAAGGGGTTCAACTGGTTTCGCGGTGTTTTTTTACACATTATTATACTTGTGTAATCTGTTCTTAGAAAATCCACTTTCACTTACATGTAAGAATAACTGAAGATTTTATTGTCTTTTTGTTAAATCGATGTAACACAAAAATGGCAAAAAGATGTATCCAAATATAGATGTGACAAAAGAGGAAATTGTTAACATGTTCATTTAACACGTGTAAATTTGTTTACGTACACTGTTTGTTTGTGCTACATTTTGTAAGAGGTAAACAAAGACTCAAACGTAAATTTCTCATAACTTTCAGCACCCCCACGAAAACTAGTATCACCATCATGTTAACCAAATATTTTCTTTGGATTGGTGGTCCTAGTTTAAGTGAATATGCTACGAGTTTCAAGAAATTTATGTTTTAACATTGATTAAATCTTGGTT
This sequence comes from Aedes japonicus, assembly GCA_034211315.2. Classification (NCBI taxonomy): domain Eukaryota; kingdom Metazoa; phylum Arthropoda; class Insecta; order Diptera; family Culicidae; genus Aedes; species Aedes japonicus. The sequence goes on along the minus strand of JASCZW010005494.1, from coordinate 86,056 downwards.
TACAAAATTTTACACGTTTCCGAATTGATTTCGGAAAAAAAAACATCATTGCGTGTTTTTTTTTCAGTAGATAGACAATTTACTTGCCTACAAGTCTTTTGTACGTTTTGCGATAACCACATTAACAAAAAAAAATAACAAATTAACGAGAACCTCTAATCTATACAAACTTTTCGTTTTCGTTCAAGCCGTATCCTTGAAAAAAAAAACTAGTGTCAAACATGCGATATTTTTTTTCTGCTTGTGCTTGTCAAAGCTTAGAGGCTTTCTCTGTTCCGATCATGAACGTTCTTCATTTCACAAAAGAGTCACAAGGTTTCTAGTGATTAACATAGTGTTAGTTAGAAAAAGTATCTTTCTTGTATCAAACCACATTTCTAAAATAGGAACCCTTTAAAAATCTTCCCTTCTTAGTACACGGACGCCCTCAAACGAACTAATTTTGTTCATACAAATTTGGCATCATACTTCCATAGAACATCCAATTTGTTTGCTAATTTTTTTCAAGCAATATGTGCGAGAATGAAGATTTAAGGGTGAAGATAACTGCGATAAATATATGAAAATAAAAAGACAATTTCCACAATCTTCAACTTCTAAAATCAGCCTATTCCCGTTTTTGAACGAGCCGGATCCGTTATACAAAAAGTTTGAAGAGCAGTTTGAAGATGGGAATAGGTGTGAATGTTTTCTTTGAATTAGTCTTCCAGTTTGTCATTTATATGTGTGTAGATTTAAGAGCAATTTAAAAGTAAAAATTATATAGGAAATATTTAATTTCACGACTACTTAATGGTTGGAGAATGAATAGTATGTTCAAGATACTTTTTTTTTTCTGGCGCTAGTCAATTTGATGCTTGAGGTAAAGTTGAATTAAAATTACATAATTTTAAGTTTAATTTAGTTTAGTTTAGTTAGGCTTAGTTTTCTAGCCTTAATGCCGAGTAGAAATCCGCTAAATAGTAGGTATTAATATAATAGTAAATCATTATCAATCTTTTGAATTCCAAAACATGTTCTCTAAAAACCGAGAGATAATTATTTCTATAATAGAAATCAAATTATATTTGATATTACCGTCAAACAGGGTGGCGAGTGCTACATCTTGTGTTGGAATGCAGTTTTTGTTCAAGTGACAATACACTTAAACAACAACTGTTCGTATGTGTGCCTGGTTAACACTCAAGTAGTCGTATTTGGTAATGGTTCGGGTGTAATAAATTAACTTTTCTGGTTTTTCAGCCAAATTTACTGCATCCGTTAATTCGGCTCACATTTAGACATTAGAAACTTTGAGTTCCTGAGAGAACAAATTCACCAAAACCGATTACCATATAGCAACTAACCATTGTAGAATTAAGGAAAAATACAATACAAGTTTGAAGATGGAACTGAAGGAGAATCAGTATCCAAGAAATAACTTAGGCAAAACTTTGTTGAAACAAAACACGAGGAGAACTCCTGTTGATTGCCGACTTAATTCACATGGCGTATGTCAGAATGAACGATAATCAAGGGTTACAATGATTAAATTGAGATTGTGTTTTTATTTAAATTACCTTTTGTAATTTGCTGCAATTAGTTCTCAGACAGTATTGCATCTTACAGGAGAAAACATTTGCTACGCCCATCGTTTTTATATTTTCCAAAAAAACGCAACATTTGTTTGCATATTTGTGTGTATGGGTAACGAACTCTCACTAAAGCTACCACACAGTATAAGAAAAAAAATGTATTTAGAAAATTGAGGAGAAAAATAACTAAAATGTACTGCAAATGCTCTGTTTGACGACAGTACCATATCGGATAGAACAGTTTTCGCTAGTTAACTTCTACAATCATCAATTGCAACGAATCTTTTAATTCATGTTAAAAAGGTTACCAGCTTTTATAACTTTAGAGAGACGACAACCACACGTTTCGATTAGAATCAACTGCACAACTCAGATGAAGTTAAGTTAGACACAAAACAAGTTTTCACACCACTTTCTCACTTCAGACAGAATACAGGAAAATTTGATTTACCTTTGTTGTAACATGTACTGAGCAGCTTGGATTTCCTTTGGTGATCCGGTAATGGTGATGATACGATCGGTTGATCCCGGTAAAGCTTCATCAATTTGGATAAAAGCATTGGACTCATTTCGAATGCGACGAATCCGACCGCCACCTTTACCAATGATTGCACCAGCCAGCTGTGAATAAGGAAAAAAGTTAAAGAAAAACGCTATCGCAGAAAGTACATTTGTTTGGCATTACATCTTTTGGTATTGTTACTTGGGTGGATGTTTTGTTGTCCATAGCGGTATTGTTGCCTCCAAAGTTGCCCATGCTTCCATTGGCCATGTTACTCATATTGCCCATGTTGGGCATATTGGGCATATTTCCCCCTGATCCTCCAAGATTCATTGCACCCAATCCACCCATTCCAAGACCAGCGCCTCCTCCGAAACTATTTCCACCCATTTGGTTGCCATTTACGTTTGGTGCCCAAGGATTAATAAATTCTCGGTCTCTGAAATATAATGGTTAGATTAGGTTGCGTAAATGAAATTTTAAAAACAATTAATAAGTTTAGGTTTGTAAATTATATTTACATTCATGTTAGACTTGTGCCAACAAATAATATGAATGGTGCAAATAACTAACCTCATGCCGCGATTGCGATCGTTTCCACGGTCATATCCGCGGCCACCTCCGCGGCCTCTATCATCAAAACGGTCACGTCGGTCGAAACCACCAGCACCGTTGCCACCGTCATTACCGCCACCGCCAGCATTACCTCCCCGACCGTTGCGGAAGTTGCTGCCACCACCGCCGCCAATTCCATAACCACCATACTCATCAGCGTACATATCATCGTAATTATGAGGATCGTAGTTGTGGACTGGACCTTTGATTGGTGTTCCCTGGATCAATCCGATGATGTCGTTCAATGCTGTTAGGCATTGTTCTTCGCTTCCAATCACTTGCGCAATTCGGTCCGTGCTCTGTGGAGCAATATTGGAGAAAATCTTCAGCCTGCATCCGATTTGCTGAAAATATATATAAAATTGTATATACACAACTGTGAGACTTGATGACATTTCGAAAGTAAATGCTTAAATGTTTGAGCACCGAACAATTTGAGAAAGATTGTTTGGTTTGAAAATCTATAAGTTAATGTTTCATCAGAAACATTTGGCATAATGAAATTAGATCAATTTCTAAGCAATTTACCAATTTCTTTAGGCATTATGGTTTTGGAAAACAAATTTAAATTTTAGAAAAAAATAAATAAATTTTAAAGAACAGCCTAATTAAAAAAGCATGGAGATTACAATACTTCCCATATTGACCTATTTGTTACAATTACGTTTCATACGATTCAAAGGAATTATGCCAAACATAACTAAGCAATACATACTTTTAATCAATCCAAAAATTCACTGTTCAACATCAGAGAAGAAAACATTTGATTTTCAAATTTCAGTTTTAACCCTGAGCCTATGCATGCCATATTTTGAAGAAAAGCTCATTTAAGAAGAATGGAATATTACAATGGATAAAAACCTATGCCAAATGGTCATTGTTTTAAATGACCACCTAGCTCAAGGTATTCTTATACCAAATGGCCACTTAGCTCAAGTTATTGTTATGCAAAATGACTTTATGCCAAACGACCTTATGCCATATGGGTTTCCCCGATTCAAACGGCAACTTTAATAAATTTTCCATTTATCAACGCAACCTACTAATACCACTTTTTTGTTAATGAATTGTTACGCTTACTTATGAGCCCCATCCATGAGAACATTTCGTTATCCATCGAAATGTTCTCATGGATGGGGCTCATAAGTAAGCGTAACAGGGTTTGTTCATAAGCCACTTAGATTAATTTTTCTAAATCTCAGGATTTTTCAATTGAATTTATTTTAGAAAACATTCCATTCCATTCCCAGAATGGAGCTAAATATGATACAAGTATCAAAATATGATACAATAGAAATGATTATGAGCTTCTTTATGACTGCTTCAATACTTGAGCACTAAATATCATAAAAATATTTTGATATGATATCACCGGCGTCGGTGGTGTAGTGGTAAGCGTGACTGCTACTGGCACCCCAGTGGGTCTGGGTTCAATCCCAGTCGACGCCGGTGGTTTTTCTGAGGCGAAAAAATCTTGGTCACGTTTTCCTTCGGAAGGGAAGTAAAGCCGTTGGTCCCGGTTCATAGTCATGAGTCGTTAGGTAGGGTCCAGATGGTGGAGTCGTCTCCCTGGCGTCGGTGATTGTCACCATGTGAGGAAATAGGCCGACGGAAAATAAATAAGTAGAAAAAAAAATATCAAACAGTATGCACAAAATAATGTACTGCATTTTGACGATAGTAATATCAAGATGGTGGCAAGGTTTCACAGTAGTGAATTCTTATTTCGAGCTTTGCAGCTATTCGAATATGGAGATATGAGGTTTTTACCCGATTGTCCAAAAACGAAAACAATTTACCAGTGCAATTATTGAACTGTGATAACCAGATGATTTTTGCGCATCTAATGATTGTATCCGTTTTGTGAAAAAACGCTTAATTGAAGAATTTCATGAAATATTCTAAAAATTATATTTGATAATTAAATCTTCGAAAAAAAATCAACACCTACGCTTTGGATTCGGTTAATTGCAAAACAATGAGATGACACCAATTACATAGATAATGAACAAATATTGTTTTTTATACCGATAAATGATGATAGCCTAAGGTGGCTTTTATTTAGTTTATTATAATTGATTAAGTCTGAAACCAAGTGATCTTAAGTTTTCGATCAGATCGAATATGAACGCAAAGAAATTAGAAAAAAGAAAGAAAATAATTTCATAAAAAACACACAACGGTAGAAATGTAGAACGCGCGTTTTTCTAAACATCCGTACACGCCAACCACACACCTTTCTTACACTTCCACAAGAACAAAGCAAAAAAAAACCCGCGCTTTTATTTTTTATGTCGTACCTTTGGAAAAGAATGATGCTTATGCACAAAGAAGAAATGGAATGAGTCGAAGGATGAAAGCTGCAACTCTCCTCTCCATTAAAAGAGGTTGATAGAGAAGCAGATGATGTGTATTGGCAGAGAAAAAGGAATGGAAAATAATACGAAGGAGTAGAAGATAAACGAGCATATGTTTCAGTTTATTTTAATGATTATTGCTTCTCGTTTCGAGTTTGTGGCTTTTGAGGAATTTACGTGCATTCAGCCACCGACAGATCTTCACAGGAAAAGTCACTGCATGCACATGCCCTCTTACAGTCGTCAATACATACATGTACATACATCCTGTTTCGTCGGACTAATGTTATGCTATGAGTATAAGAATGCCACAGGAAGACCTAAGGAAGAACCTAGGTTAAGAAGAAATAATTAACAAAAGCAGTCAGCCAACATGAAGGACCCTGACGAGGAAAAACTTAACGAAAATAACAATACAATACGAAGAAGATTCCCGCATATTGCATGAGTCGTATGATCCGATCAAAGAAATGGAATATGAAGCAGTTTTTGAAGCAGCTGACATTTTTTACCCCCTGTATATGTAAAAAATTGACAGATTGCCCAGATACTTGATAAACATGAACTTTTGTCCTCAAATTATTTGTACTATAGGATTGTACTAAATATGGAATTGTTCCTGTGAGCGCATGTGGTATAACGTACAATTTACACTTTTCAATGTACAGTGTACTGATAAAGAATTTGAACATATAATTACATAGTATCAGATATACTGGTAGTTAAGGGGACCCATCAATTTAGAGAATTGCTTCGCAAAAGCAAAATTTCTTGCTCCATTGGACATGAAAAACAATCATACGGAAGCAAATGAAATTGAAAACTATGCGTAGAAGTATAATTGAACTAAAGTAATTAACTATAATTTCTGTAAGTAAGGCATAAAATAACCATTTACCTGCTGGATGTGCGTTTCATTTGCCTAAGTGAATGTTCCCGACAGATATGAAAATTCGATTTTTCTTTGTCTCGACGTTGCACTGCGGAAGAACATTCATTTCTTATCCAATCGATTATTGAGTAGTGTTCATGAGGATTTTTCTTCACTTGATATTGGGGTGTATTATAATTGCTTCTTCCAGATCGAGACATCCGGAGAATTTCAAAAAATGTATTCATCATTAACCGACAAACGAAATGATGAATTAATACTTTTCAAATTGCTACTAGAACTTCTCCAAGTAATAATTATAATCCAAATAGCAGTTCACAGAAACCGTTTCAAGGATTCAACACTATGTAACGAGGACCAAAGTTGCACGAAAACTGAATAAGGAAAAAGATGTACGGCATGATGAAAGCGGGTGCGCAGGCTCGAAATGTGTTCGCTCACTCGCTCATGCTCATTCCTTCCAACACCTATACTGCCGTTCTACGCATAACTGTCCCATGTTGCTTTTGGTCAAATTGCAGCTTTTTCAATATATGCTTCATTTTTTAACTATACTATTGGATACAAACAAAAAATTATATACTTTGTTCTGAGTTTGTATAAAAAAAACATCAAGTTAGATTGTCCCATGTTGAAATTCTAGGCATAAAAGTCCCACTACGACATTTCTTAAGAGATCTTAGAAAACAAAATTGATTTAAGTTTACAACATTCTTTGTAGGAACTACTCGACACTCAGCATAGATAAGGGGCTTATGTGTAAACTTAAACAATGAATTTGACATGATAACATTGACATTAAATTGTCTATATAGGCCACCAATTGCATTTGATCGAACTGTGTTTTTAATGATGATATGGTGATAAACAATAATCAGAATCATGGTAGGAGCATAAACAATAATGCACATGGCATGTGTATTTCAAAACGTAAATTCTATCGCCAACGATCCATCAATACATCATGCAGTGCGACTTATATGCCTAGAATTTTCTGCTGCAAGGCAAGATTCTACGCATATCAGTCCCACTGAATAATTTACCTCGTATTTTACGTACAAAAATAATCTTCTTGTTTGTAATACCACAGATTACATCGAAACTCAGCCACATCTTCAAATGCCACTCGTAAATTTGTGGGTTTTACCACGAATCTTACCAGCCCTACACAATAGTGACGCAAATCATAAAACGCTTTTTTCTCAACTACAACTTTTGCAACATGGGACAGTTATGCGTAGAACGGCAGTATAGCACACAGCTATGTGTACAACATCGGTTACCTTTTCTGTTTGACGGGAAAGAGTGGAAGAGAGAGAAAACGATGCCAATGATACCAATACCAGCCTGAAATTAACTCACTGTTAAGTGAGATTCTCATATCCTTTTTTATGCTTCTACCATCATTACCGGATAGTATCATCATTTCTACACGAACAATGCCACAATGACTGAACAGATGCAACTATATCAATGAACCGGGTGTTCTCCTGATCAGTGGATTGAGACGATCGTAGCATACGCCGTGTAGTAGATATAATAAATCCATTGAGTCTAAGGATATAGAATTATTGTTCAATGTAGTTGAAGGAAATGGTGCCCTTACAACGTTTCTACGTTTTTAAAATGTTCACTTATATCACTTTTTTTAAACGATTAAGATCATACACTTTAATTGATTTAGTCATTTATATATTAATATGAATTGTTTATTAAAATATAAATATTTATATATAATTAATTATTGTTACTGGAAATTTTATACATCGAATGTAAAAAGTACCTTGTAAATAGGAAGTGTCAATAGTATACATGAGCTCAAAATACAATTCTTGTTAACGTATACATTCTAGATGTTAAAAAAGGGGTAAATTACTAACCGCACCAACAACACCACAATTTGCAATGAACGGAAATAAACCGATCGACTTTGCGGTGGACATAATTACTTCCTTCCAGGTATTGAGGGCAAAATTTGTATAATTACAACGTGACCAACAAATAACTATGTATAACTAATGTTTGATCAACCCTGCACGCATATGTTGCATGTATAGCAACCGTACTGCCGATGTAAACAGGGTATCGGTCCCTCCGGCGTGCATGATAACGGTACTGTAAGTTTCAAATTATGGCCACTAAGGGAAAAACGGTTGTATCTACCGTAGACATTATGTATTGTATTCACATATCCCCAATAATAAAATAACATAAATGAACATTAATGCATATACTCGAACTATTCCGTAAAGGGATTCCGTAATTTGGATGACACGTTGTTAAACAAATATCTATGAGAAAGTATTAGCGATCCCTTCTAGCCCTTGGCTTGGATGCAGCTCCACTTAATAGCAAGATCAAATTGGGCCACCGATCTGAATTCACAATATCGCTGTATGAAGGGCCAAAAACGGAGGGGTGGACCCGTAAGCAGAGACACTTACACGAAATCCACGGGAAATTAAGAATCTCCTTCCAACGATATGATCCAACAAATCGAATAACACAATTCGCTATACTCATTAAGCTTTCTACAGAATGGCTTGTTAAGAAGGGCGCGTCACTCTCCCTGAAACTGTTGGAGTAGAACTCACAGCACCACAATTGAATCGGTAGGATAAGAAATGATACTGTTTGTTCCCCCCTAGACTCAACCCTCGTCCAGTGTCAGCTTGAATGATACCCTGGTGCTCCCTCCCAACCCAGTATTTATTATATTTATATAAATATAGATGTAATGTAATAATAGCATAGACTAACTCTAAGACCAGTAGGTCCCATACAAAAACGATTTTTTTCTTGGCTCAGTCAGTACTAGAACATCGTCCCAAGCTCGGTCCCAAGCTCAATAATGCACCCCTTATAATGAACTCACATGAACACACTCTCAAATACTCTGTCAAAATAACACAGCAAATCAAAACAAAGGCGCAAATATGTATAACAAGGTGCTGGCTTCAAGGTGTAATTCGGACCAAGGGGTTCTACAACAGTGAACCAATTTCAAATCGCTAGTTACATATTGATTGTTGATAATAGTATGTTATATATGAATATATAGTAGAGCAAAAAATTATATAAGAATATTTAGTTAAAATATGTAATAGTTGGAGTTCACGAGCCTATGATAACCATGATAAAATAAATTAATTAACCTGCTGAAATAATAATATCTATGAGAAAGTATTAGCGATGCTCTAAAAATCCATATCTTTTATTTTAGCTTGTTAAATATACTTAGAAGGTTTAGTAAAATTGACCGTTTGATAAGAAAACATGCGAACATTTTCGCCATCTGTGGTGTTGGGAACATATAGCGGTAGTGTGTGAACGTGAAGCAGAAGGCAAAAGATCATGCGCGAATGGTCATACGTTGAAAAGATCGTTAAATGATTACTCTATGATTATTTTTTCCACAATTTACAATTAAATTTTTCAAAGCAAACCCTTTGGAACATCAGCGCGCCTTGTCTAGGTTTCACTAAACTAAAATTGACTAACAGTCAACGTATACCAAATCACGAGGCGCGCAGGTGGCGCCATTAACATACGATTCACCAAACTAACGGAAAAGAGCTGTAATTTTAAAATGGCAGTTACAGAAATTTACACACGGACGGTACTCCAGCTTGGATGTCTGTTCTCTGTGGTTTTATGTTTGTTGGTGTGTGGTGAGGGCATCACATCCCTTTTTCACTGATTGTGTGCCACAGCAACACCTTCTTTGGGAATTTTGTGTTCGCTGTTTACTTCACATCGCTGCTAATTTCTTTCGTCGGGGAGGTGAAGTAGCCTTTGCTTGCCAGTCGTTGCCGTCCATCGTGAGGTACGTCTCGTCATCCATAACTACTTCCACGTTCCGCTTCGCCGGGAAGATCCCTTTGACCAGAATTTGCAGCCGTTGTTTCTGGATTTCCGCTTGGTGCTCCGACACGGCTGCCTTGGACTGACGCTTCCGTATGTGGATATCGATTTTGGCCAAATACTTCTTGACCGTTTGGCCGGTCGCACCGACCTCCCGGTCCAACGCACGGAAAAAAGTGACCACCTTGCCTTCCGTCTTCCGTTTGAGCTTCTGTTGAATTCTTCGGTCGCTTAAAACGGTCGGACGGCTGGAACCAGGCTTCCAGGATAGTATCTAGCCGACACGAAGTAGGCCACAATGGCCAACTTTTTCAGGCCCGGATGCAGAAGGCGGTACGAACAAACCACAGATCGAAGTTGTTTCCCTGTTTTCGCCATAGCTGCCGTAAACAAACTGATGGAGCTGTCAAACTTTTACACAACATAGGCAACGTATTTATATTGACAACTGACCGGTACATCGACCACCTGAGGCAGGGTAATCGCATAAAAATCGGATTTTAGTCGCTTTTTTTACGCTTTACATGCATGTTGGATGCACAAGGGAAACGGATCCAAACAGAAAAGAAGGGGAGAAGGATACAGCACTGTAGTGGCAAGCGACATAAAAAATGCATTCAGTTATGCAACCTAGATATCTATAGCCGAAGTGCTATGCAGAATAAAAGTCCCGGAATAGTTCTGCAGGATCTTGAAATGTTATTTACAGAACTCCTGCAAATCTCGATTTGGTCCAATGCTTAGGAATGGGATGTACAACGACATGCTGGCACTGAAATTGCCCAAAGGTGTTGAGATTTTGGGCTTTGCTGATGACTTCGTTTTAACCGCAACTTGAAGAGGTGGAAATCTTGGCGACAGAATCTATCGTCTTGCTTGGCAACTGGACACAACCAGCGAAACTACTGATAGCCCACCACAGTACAGAAATAACTGTAAAGCAGTACATCGGCAGAAATCATCGTCGGGGAACATATCATAGCCAAACAACGAGTGTACAAATACCGGGGAATGGTAATCAACGACCGGCTCAGATCAAGGCCGAGATGGTCTCTGCTTATACAGAAGTTGTCTCCATTCTATTTAGCCTATGGCTACACGCAGTCTGCGAAGGGTCCGCAGATCACCTTTTACTTGATCGATCCACCTTGCTTGTTGCGCCTCATCTACTTGTGCTCGTCGGATCGCTATCGAGAATTATTTTAACACGACTGTCGTTTTTAAGACATGCCCAGCCCACAGTAGTCGACCGAAGTTCTCCCGAAGAATTGCTTCAAAAACACAAAGAACAAGATTTTAAGCGGGTCGGCTAGACTTGCCCAAGCCAAAACATCTGAGTAACCTTCTCAGACGTCTGAAGACATACGGTAAAGGGGCTCAACTGCTAATCATCGGGGGCTCAGTTGCCAGTCGACGGGTCGACATGTCGCGGATAGTGGAAGGGCCTGCAAATGTTAGATGCGAATAACGAATTAGGCAACCCTGGACGAGCAGCAGGTGCGTGTCTAGGATTTGGTAGGCCCCAACGAATTTCTATAAAATAACACAATATCCGCGAGACGCTCTGACAAGCGAAATAATGCCACTTTTAGCACTTCGGCCTACCAGGATTGAAGTCTGTAAAATTCTGATAACGACAACCGACATTTTACGGTTCAAAAGATGGAATTTGCGTTATATGGGCTGTCATCGTCCCGGAGAAATCTTGACACGTTTAGTGGTGTGTCGTAGCAACAACAACAGCAGCAGCAACGACAGCAGCGGCAGAAAGTTTCAAATGTATGTGCACATGGAAGTCAAGCTGATGATGATAAAGTTTCATGGAACCATCGGATTGGCTGTTAAGAAATAGAAAAGCGTGGAGCAGAAGCTCCGCCAACCGCATTGACAAAGGCACCGAAGAAGGTTTCCAGAGGACAATTACAACGCTCTACCTACTACCCCGAAGAGGCCAAAAATTTCGCCAGGAGATGGAAAACCTGGGGAATCAAAGAATCAAAAGGACGTGCCAATCTGAAGTGTATCTTTAATGGGGAGATGGTATCGAAGAACTAAGACTCAAACAGTTCCAGAAAACGGAAATTTATAGAGGGGAGGAATAAATGCGAAGCGCAAAGAGTTGAACGAAACTCAATGAACTAGGTGCTGATGTGTGAAAAATCAGGCGCAAGCGCTACGGCGAGATGAACCTCGTGTATCTTCCTACAGAAAGCTAATCAAGAAAGCCATGGGTTACGCGCTGGAAGTTAGGGTCTTGTGCCAGGAAGCGATCCTCCAATGCAACGATTTGAGTTTTCTTCATGGAAAGAAATGAGATCAGCCCTGAATATGCAGTGGCTTCGATTGTTTCCAATTTAAGCAGCCAATAAAACTCTAAAGACCGGGAAAATTTACGTTAGCTGGGCGGTGTGCTGAAAAATGTTGAGTGTTTCGGAGGTGTGCTATAAGTGACTAGAGTTCGACCACATTGCACAAACCTGTAAAGGACCGGACAGGTGCAAACTATGAAGAAGGTGTGGGAAAGTTGGGCATAAGGCGCAAGATTGCATAAATCCACCGGAATGTGTCTTCAACGCTTAGGAGGTCGAGCTTTCTTACCAATACAAGGTGGCGCACTCTAATAAAAGCCCAAGGAAAGCGGAATGCAGATGTTGCTAACGTAGGTACCATCAGCAAAGCAGGCACAGCAGGGATGGTCGGGTGTCCATCATCGATGTCACTTACTACATCACTTGCTTGTAAGCAAACAATAACCGGATAGTGTGCGGGGAGTATAGTCACAGTGACCATCAAGCGATCCGGTACCGCATTGGGAAAAAGACACAGATTGAATCGTGTGGCAGAGTGATAAACTAGTGGAGGTGGAAAACGACGAATTTCGAGAGGGACGTGCTTAGACTTGAGAACATCCCCTTGGCGCGTCCTAGCGGGGATGATGCCAATAGGCATCGTTATAAAAGAGGATGTAGAGTGCTCCGAACAACGTGGATAAAGAGATATTCGAAAGACCACGAGAGCCGCATGTGGCAAAGGGAATGGAACAACTCCACCAAAGGTTAGTGGACCCACCGACTAATCTCGGAATTAACCGGTTGGGTAGGTAGGCGACACGGTGAAGAGGATGTAGAATGCTCCGCACAACGTGGAAAAAGAGGTATTCGAAAGACCACGAGAGCCGCATGTGGCAAAGGGAATGGAACAACTCCACCAAAGGTTAGTGGACCCACCGACTAATCTTGGAATTAACCGGTTGGGTTGGTAGGCGACACGGTGAAGTGAACTTCCACTTCCACACATATTTTGTCAGGCCACCGCTGCTTTAGACAATATCTGCACAAATACGGGCATGCACAGTTCACCGCGGAACATGTGTTCTTCGCAAAAAATGCCTTACATAATCACACACACACACTTGAATGTGACACTAAAATCATCCGTTTAGGAGACTGAGCAGACTTGATCTCTTTTTCTATAATTCAATAAATTTACGCGAGATGCAGCAATAATGAAATAATTTATTTAGTTTTAGATTATGTATATATATTAAAAAATTAAAACATACACATTGTAGATTGTAGATTAAAAAGTTTTAAGGAGACCCTCCCCTGGATTTGGGCAAAAATAAGGCAAAGTTTGTATTTTTTTTGTAGGAGAATGAAAAGGTGTATGAACTTCCGGTTTTGACATTTAAATTTGATTATTATTCAAGATTTCATAGAGATAAAAATATTGTGAAAATTCAAAATGGCGGCTACAAAATGCCGATTTCTGTAAGCCTCTATGTGCAAAACATGAGGCGACAACTTCAAGCCTGCAGCCTCTTGTAGTGGACAGAAATCAAATCTAGTTATCATTTCTGAAAGATAATGAAATTTTCTACGGCTTGAACTAATTTCAAATAATTAAAACTTTAACTCGCCCAAATGATCTGAAAAGTTTAATTTTTCGCTACTTTTTTTCATTTTAACCGTGTTCAAAAATTATAAACAATCAATTTTTAATGCCAATTTTTAGTTCAAACCGTACAAAAAATTATAACCTTTCAAACAGTTATTTGATGGCGGGAATCGGATCAATAGTTCAAGCCCGGGGCTTAAAGTTAGATCGAAAAACATGGTTTTGAGAAAAATGCGTTCAAAGTTTTTTGCGCAAAGCGCAGCGTTTACGTGCGCTGGTGTGTTCGAGACGCTGCCATTAAATAAATATTCATCGTTTCAAAAAATCCTACTACACATATATTCTACGAATATGTGGCTTTCATTTTTTGCCAAAAAAAATCGCTTTTTTGGTTCTAATTCAGGGGAGAGTCCCTTAAGTTCGATTTTTTAATGTTAAGTTCGATTTTTTAATGTTATAAACAAAAAAATTGTTGTAGAGTGCCTTGGTGAAGGAATTAAACAGTATTGCAACAAGTAACTGGAAATAGGTTTGGAAAGTTATAAATGAAAATAGAATAACCATTTTCCGAAATTAAGTGTGCTAGTGAGCAGAATTTCCAGCTACACAGCATGTGTGTTTTTTTTTCAAGTGAAGGTATCAATTGCTTTAGTTTGTTTTGGTGTTTGTATCACAATGTTCATTGTTGATGATGTTCAGTGATTTGTCGTAACCATTTGTCGTAAGAATAACCATTTTTCCTTACATTAATTGTTATGTTATATATTCTCCGTGCGAGGAGTAACGATTAAGCCTGTTGAAGTGGCGGACTTAGTCCGTGCTTCGACCTACCCCGCAGTGGGATGTTAGGCAAAAATGTCGTTGGTTCGAGTACCACTGTACACATGCCCTTTTCGCTCAATTTTCCTAAAAAACATCTGTCATATTTCCAAGCCTGCCGCACACTAGCGGAACTATCAAAAACTTTCTCTTCATATCTTTCATTCTAGCCAAAAACATTGTTGTTCACTCTTGGTGCCTCATGGTGATGAGCGAACATCTCCTTCTACATTTTTCCTTGATTATCTAAATTTTCAGCCTCGGCTGATTCATCTCCCGTTATAGTTACTCAAATACCTCTTTGGGTATTTTCGTAACGTTTCCGGAGCTGAGATTCGAACTTGGCGTGAGTGGTAAGCAACTCTAAATTAAGTTGGTGTTTTTTTTAACTTCAAATTGGCGCACCGAGCTATTGCTTCTCCGTGCATTTCTTTCTTGGTCTGTATTTTGAAATACCAGGGGTTGACAAGCTCCTTCAAGTTTGAAATAGCATTTTTCCGCACAGATTTCTAAATTACTTGTGAAATTATCACAACTTTGAGGTGTCGTACGTGACACATCTAATCTTGCTTGATGAATCTGAACTTCTAACGTGAAACCACGAACAAGTCTATACTGCCATTCTACGCATAGCTGTCCCATGTTGCTTTTGGTCAAATTGCAGCTTTTGCAATATATGGTTAATTTTTTAACTATACTTTTGGATACAAACAAAAAATTATATATTTTTTCTGAGTTTGTATCAAAAAAACATCAAGTTAGATTGTCCCATGTTGAAATTCTAGGCATAAAAGTCCCACTACGACTTTTCTAAAGAGATATGAGAAAAAAATAATAATTTAAGCTTACAACATTCTTTGTAGGAACAACTCGACACTCAGCATTGATAAACTGCCGTGAAACGCATATCAGTCCCATCTTTGCTTGATTTCCTATTCATATGGGACTGATATGCGTTTCACGGCAGTAAAGGGCTTATATGCAAACTTAAACAATGACTTTGACATGAAAACATTGACATTACATTGTCTATATAAGCCACTATTTACATTTAATAGAACTGTGTTTCTAACGATGAAATGGCGTTAAAAAATAATCAGAATTTTGATAGGAGCATAAACAATAATGCACATGGTATGTCTATTTGAAAACGTAAATTCTATCGCCAACGATCCATCAATACATCATGCAGTACGACTGATATGCCTAGAATTTTCTGCTGCAAGGCAAGATTCTACGCATGTCAGTCCCACTGAATATTTTACATACAAAAATAATCTTATTGTTTGTAATACCACAGATTCCATCGAAACTCAACGACATCTTCAAATGCCAATCATAAATTTGTTGGTTTTGCCACGAATATTACCAGCACTACACAATAGTGATGCAAAACTTAAAACGCTTCTTTCTCAACTACAACTTTTGCAACATGGGACAGTTATGCGTAGAACGGCAGCATAGTCAACGCCAATTGTTGCCGTCCAGCATAGCTAAAGTAAAAGGAAAAGATGAATGCCTTCCAATGTTCTAATACGTTTTACTAGAGTGCCTGAAAGAAGAATGATGCCATTTTCCTATTGTGACCTGTTTCTTGATCGTTTGGAACTATTTCTTTTTAGCTCAAAGAACAAATGGTTAGCAAACGGATGCAAAATTCGTTGCTTATCAAGCTTTCAAGGTTTAGAAATATTATTCTTGTATTAAAGTCAAAAGCTAATCTATATAGCTGGCTCATTTTCGAATATTTCGATTCGTATGTTTTCATATACGATTTCTTACAAATTGGGTAGAGAACAATATTGGTCTGATCACCCACTTTATCTATACTAACTCAATTATTGGTACAATGTATCATTTCGAGAACTACAAAATGATATCCTAAAATGTGAAATTCATATATGTTTAATCATCCTTTTTTTACAACGAAAATAATTTTAGGTATGTACTTACGTCTTTTAACTCTTTTATTTTCGTTCCACCCCTTCCGATGACACATCCTGCAAGGCTCTGGTGAACCAAAATTCTCAATTCATATTCATTTTCTCCTGCCTGAAAAAGAAAAGAAAAAGTTACATTATATTTAGTGCTTAATTTGTCATGAGGTGCTATTTTTGGCGTAACGTTAATGATAACTGAATGATAAAACTACGCATTTAATCTATATTGAAGAACTGAAGGTACACTAACATAGATACATGTCAATTAATAAAACAAAATACACTCTAGCAGTGCATAATAACAGTGTGCTATTTTATGGTTCTCCATGCGCTAGGTACAGGAGCTTATGCACGTTATAACGTCTAGTTTTTTGTCATGAAAAAAATCATGGTAATGAATAAAGAACCTCGTCGAACACAGCGGGCGCGAGGCAATTCTACAAAGAAACAAACAGAATAAAAGCACACGGTTACAGACACACAGTCGCCATCGCCATGTACTTTATGAAACTTTCAACTAGTAATTACGAAACACGCGATATCAATGGAGCGGGTTTTTATCTCGTTGTGCTGGTCGAAAGACCATTTGAAATTCAATTAATGCACAAGAAGTAAATGTATTTCGAAAAAGAGAAAAAAAAGTACCCACCAATGGTGAAATTGAACCCTTCGAAGGATTTATTTTAGAGTCAAATGAAAGCTTGTGGCCCTTGCATAGTGCTGGAAACTAACTACGATATACCTTCAAAACGTCCAAAAAATGTCCGAATGTCAGGGCTGGTAGCGATCAACGATGTTAAAAGTAGTTATTTTAGTGCCTACGTTGATGAAAAAAGTGACTAAATAGTGACTTCAATTTGTAAAAAAAAGAACCAAAAAGTGACCAAATTTTTCAAAAGGTTACTAAAAGTTACTATGAAAAATGGATTTGAAAGAAATAATTAATTTGTGTTTGGTGGTTCATCAGCATCCTTGATCCGTTGAGCAACCACACTCATGCTGAGTACGAATAGCGAGCTCGTTCTACCTGATTTGTGCAAAACACAACGCGTGTCGAAGAATTTGACTCAAGATTGTCATGAGTGGTTTTTATTATAGTCACTCAATAGTCTCATATAACTTCCAACAAATTTACCCAATGGCTCAGTCAGATCTTTTCGGTGTGATAAAATGATTATATTCAAATCAAATCGTTCGATTAAGGCGAAGGATCTCATAAATACTCAATAATCTTATTAATATCCCAAATTGCATCTTCCTCAAAATGGCATGATCGTTTGGCTTCGATAGTTGAATGCACCAAACCATAAATATATAGGGACTATAGTTTTTGTCTATCAATTAAATTGATGGATAAAAACTATAGTCCCTATATCAAGCATAATTTTTCAAATCGACGTATCTAACATTTCATAGAAACTGAGAAAAATGAGGTAGAAACTCGAGATGCTTTCATTAAATTCTATTTAACTGCATTGTGAGTTTTATTGGATCTGTTGCTTCTATTAAGGTTAAATTATATTGTAAGTAGTAGAAATCCTGGTTTTCATTCACTTTTGCTTTTCTTTTGATAAAAGTAACACATACACCGGTTTGCCTCCATACCATACACATACATGTTAGATACGTCGGTGTGACATTTTGATTGTAACATACACCGGTTGGATACGTCGGTATTTCAGAACGGTTAGCTCTTGCGTCATGTCAGATACACCGAATATAATTTGAAAGCGCAGATACGTCGGTTTGCTGTGTGGTGTATGTGCACTATTTGCTCAACATTTTAAAAGATCAGATACGTCGCATATGAGATTTGACTCACACAACTGAATATTTTTGATAATAGTATTTGGCGTTTGCTACAACATTAAACGAGCTATCAATGATAGGATAGAATAGAAAACTTGATTTGTTTACTTTTGCGACATACGTCCTTTTGAAAAGTTATGCTTGATATATTTATGGTTTGGTGCAATTGATTCAATTTGTTTTAAACATAAACAGAAGATGTACGGAGGTGGGTCCAATTTCCCGCACTTTTGAATCACTTCGTTTGGAGGGTTCCGTAAAATCTACAAAGCTCAAAAACGGTAACAACATTCTTCGTATAAAAATGCATCTGCTTGCCAAATTTTAGTTCATGATTTCGTGCCCAATCTGAAATCTGGCAGGAGGTTCGAATCGGTTTTCTTCAGCCATTCAACGCGAAATACACACTTGCCATTTTTTTGTCTAAATCATAAACTAGTAAGTAGTTCACGAAAATAACATAGAAAATCATTACCTTTTACGAAAAATATACGTGACCGGAAATGGCAAAGACAATATTTTCAGATTTCGAGTTTGAAATTCACTTCTTATTTTGTCCGAAACCACGAGCGAGCGATACGCATCCGAACACTGCTAGAGTACACTTTTTCTGTTGCAAAGCTTTGTGAATGTGTTTGTGAACAGAACGTTGAAACGACGAGGGCGAGCAAAAATTGAGCTTTGCAGTCGTTCGTGCTGTCTTGTTCTCTCCCACAAAAATGTTGAAAACGCGGCGCGCAGTAAAGGTCGAGCTACAATGCGGAGCGCAGCGGCGCGGTGCGGCAGTTTTGACATAAAATATATGGATTAACTGTCAGAAACTGCCGCACCGCGCCGCTGCGCTCCCCATTGTAGCTCAGCCTTAAGTCATGTTTGACGTTACTGCGCGCTGTTTACAAGTTTACCGTGGGGAGAACAAGACAGCACAAACGACTGCAAAGTCTAATATTTAAAAAAAAAGCTTTTTTTTTTGCCAGCTATGCAGCGCTGAGATTAAAATGCTCGAAAAATAAAATAATATAATAAACTATATCTTTCATTTGAAAGTAGAATGATTCATTCACACTGAAAGTAGAATGATTCATTATCGCCCAATTTTTCCCTAACAAAGTTGAAAAAAGTGACTAATTACTAAAAATAGTGACTTTAATTAAAAGGTCTTAAAAAAGGGACTTTAAAGTGACCGCCTCGAAAAAGTGACCAAGTCACTAAAAAGTGACTTGCTACCAGCCCTGGAATGTGTGTTGAGTTAAAATTAAACATTTTACCTAACCACCACTACACATGTACTGTTTACATCTCCAAAAATTCGTAGGTAGCGTAAACATATGTATAGCGTACTCCTGATATTGTCGAAAATGAAAAGTATGTAGTATCCGCCAATAGCAATGGACCGCTCCAATGTGACTGAAAAGAGACAAGCATAACGAAAAACAAAACAAAACAACACCAAATAGACAAAATAAAATAAAATAGAATATGAGATATTGTCTTCAAAATATGGTAGAAATAAATTATTTGTTGTTTTGCAAACCAGCTCTCCTCGATGCCCTATATGGCCAAGTCCTGGACCCGCAGCTGCGCCGTTGACACTCGTCCACATCAACCCGGCCGTCACCGACGTGTCGGAAACCTTCTGGTAGTAACATATCTGTGTCTAATACACTCTTCTTGCACCGATTAATTTATTACTTTTCCACTAAAATCTAGTTCTAGATATTGCCACTTGGTTGTAGGAAACTGAATCAAAAAGAAAATAAACTCGCTTATGACCTCTAACTTAACACGGTTGCTAAACAATACAAACTATCTTCCCCCCCAATACCAGCGGACAACGACACTTTGGACCTGAGCTCGCTTGAGGAAAAAAAATCACCAACACACAACAGCGCAATTGATTGTATGCAGTTTTTTTTTAATGAATCGTGAGCACGGCGCGATCCCGCGACACGAAACACTCTTCTAACTTCAGCTCACCGGAACGTCAGTTCTGGCTAGTCGACTTTCACTCCACGATTTATAAAGGCCAGTATCGACCTAAAAAGTAGAAAGGCTACGGAATTTTGTTCAATATTACCAAGCGGATTTTTGACAATTGATCTGCTGGAACGAAATGCCACCTTTACTTACGGAATATTTTTTTTTTTTTTTTTATAAATTCATTTATTTGTACAGGCTCAATCGAATCAACTTTACAGAGCCAAGTTTTCATGTTTATTTACATCAGTTATCTTAGAACTAAGGTTAAGGGGATAGAACCGATTACTCGCGGTCGTCTCGAGGTTAATAGGAATAACAATTTTAAGGATGGGAAAATTGGGGTGGAAATTTTGAACAAAGCATAAGGAACAATGGTTTTCTTATATCTAGAACTTTAAATTACATTTCTTTAATTGAACGTTTTTAATAAAAAAAAAAAAGAAATCTCTCACTCACACACACAACCACACTTACACACACAACCACAATTACACACTGACGCACTGACCCTCAAAAATATAACCTAAACAAGTAAGTTAATCAAACTACAATCTAAGACTAATGTTAGTCAAAAACACTGAACTAAATTGATGGATAAAAACTATAGTCCCTATATCAAGCATAATTTTTCAAATCGACGTATCTAACATTTCATAGAAACTGAGAAAAATGAGGTAGAAACTCGAGATGCTTTCATTAAATTCTATTTAACTGCATTGTGAGTTTTATTGGATCTGTTGCTTCTATTAAGGTTAAATTATATTGTAAGTAGTAGAAATCCTGGTTTTCATTCACTTTTGCTTTTCTTTTGATAAAAGTAACACATACACCGGTTTGCCTCCATACCATACACATACATGTTAGATACGTCGGTGTGACATTTTGATTGTAACATACACCGGTTGGATACGTCGGTATTTCAGAACGGTTAGCTCTTGCGTCATGTCAGATACACCGAATATAATTTGAAAGCGCAGATACGTCGGTTTGCTGTGTGGTGTATGTGCACTATTTGCTCAACATTTTAAAAGATCAGATACGTCGCATATGAGATTTGACTCACACAACTGAATATTTTTGATAATAGTATTTGGCGTTTGCTACAACATTAAACGAGCTATCAATGATAGGATAGAATAGAAAACTTGATTTGTTTACTTTTGCGACATACGTCCTTTTGAAAAGTTATGCTTGATATATTTATGGTTTGGTGCAATTGATTCAATTTGTTTTAAACATAAACAGAAGATGTACGGAGGTGGGTCCAATTTCCCGCACTTTTGAATCACTTCGTTTGGAGGGTTCCGTAAAATCTACAAAGCTCAAAAACGGTAACAACATTCTTCGTATAAAAATGCATCTGCTTGCCAAATTTTAGTTCATGATTTCGTGCCCAATCTGAAATCTGGCAGGAGGTTCGAATCGGTTTTCTTCAGCCATTCAACGCGAAATACACACTTGCCATTTTTTTGTCTAAATCATAAACTAGTAAGTAGTTCACGAAAATAACATAGAAAATCATTACCTTTTACGAAAAATATACGTGACCGGAAATGGCAAAGACAATATTTTCAGATTTCGAGTTTGAAATTCACTTCTTATTTTGTCCGAAACCACGAGCGAGCGATACGCATCCGAACACTGCTAGAGTACACTTTTTCTGTTGCAAAGCTTTGTGAATGTGTTTGTGAACAGAACGTTGAAACGACGAGGGCGAGCAAAAATTGAGCTTTGCAGTCGTTCGTGCTGTCTTGTTCTCTCCCACAAAAATGTTGAAAACGCGGCGCGCAGTAAAGGTCGAGCTACAATGCGGAGCGCAGCGGCGCGGTGCGGCAGTTTTGACATAAAATATATGGATTAACTGTCAGAAACTGCCGCACCGCGCCGCTGCGCTCCCCATTGTAGCTCAGCCTTAAGTCATGTTTGACGTTACTGCGCGCTGTTTACAAGTTTACCGTGGGGGAGAACAAGACAGCACAAACGACTGCAAAGTCTAATATTTAAAAAAAAAGCTTTTTTTTTTGCTAGCTATGCAGCGCTGAGATTAAAATGCTCGAAAAATAAAATAATATAATAAACTATATCTTTCATTTGAAAGTAGAATGATTCATTCACACTGAAAGTAGAATGATTCATTATCGCCCAATTTTTCCCTAACAAAGTTGAAAAAAGTGACTAATTACTAAAAATAGTGACTTTAATTAAAAGGTCTTAAAAAAAGGGACTTTAAAGTGACCGCCTCGAAAAAAGTGACCAAGTCACTAAAAAGTGACTTGCTACCAGCCCTGGAATGTGTGTTGAGTTAAAATTAAACATTTTACCTAACCACCACTACACATGTACTGTTTACATCTCCAAAAATTCGTAGGTAGCGTAAACATATGTATAGCGTACTCCTGATATTGTCGAAAATGAAAAGTATGTAGTATCCGCCAATAGCAATGGACCGCTCCAATGTGACTGAAAAGAGACAAGCATAACGAAAAACAAAACAAAACAACACCAAAAAGACAAAATAAAATAAATTAGAATATGAGATATTGTCTTCAAAATATGGTAGAAATAAATTATTTGTTGTTTTGCAAACCAGCTCTCCTCGATGCCCTAGATGGCCAAGTCCTGGACCCGCAGCTGCGCCGTTGACACTCGTCCACATCAACCCGGCCGTCACCGACGTGTCGGAAACCTTCTGGTAGTAACATATCTGTGTCTAATACACTCTTCTTGCACCGATTAATTTATTACTTTTCCACTAAAATCTAGTTCTAGATATTGCCACTTGGTTGTAGGAAACTGAATCAAAAAGAAAATAAACTCGCTTATGACCTCTAACTTAACACGGTTGCTAAACAATACAAACTATCTTCCCCCCCAATACCAGCGGACAACGACACTTTGGACCTGAGCTCGCTTGAAGAAAAAAAATCACCAACACACAACAGCGCAATTGATTGTATGCAGTTTTTTTTAATGAATCGTGAGCACGGCGCGATCCCGCGACACGAAACACTCTTCTAACTTCAGCTCACCGGAACGTCAGCTCTGGCTAGTCGACTTTCACTCCACGATTTATAAAGGCCAGTATCGACCTAAAAAGTAGAAAGGCTACGGAATTTTGTTCAATATTACCAAGCGGATTTTTGACAATTGATCTGCTGGAACGAAATGCCACCTTTACTTACGGAATAATTTTTTTTTTATAAATTCATTTATTTGTACAGGCTCAATCGAATCAACTTTACAGAGCCAAGTTTTCATGTTTATATACATCAGTTATCTTAGAACTAAGGTTAAGGGGATAGAACCGATTACTCGCGGTCGTCTCGAGGTTAAAAGGAATAACAATTTTAAGGATGGGAAAATTGGGGTGGAAATTTTGAACAAAGCATAAGGAACAATGGTTTTCTTATATCTAGAACTTTAAATTACATTTCTTTAATTGAACGTTTTTAATTTAAAAAAAAAAAGAAATCCTCACTCACACACACAACCACACTTACACACACAACCACAATCACACACTGACGCACTGACCCTCAAAAATATAACCTAAACAAGTAAGTTAATCAAACTACAATATAAGACTAATGTTAGTCAAAAACACATAAATGAGTTTCATAAACTCCAGATCGCGTGCGGCCAAAATATCTCGAATCGGTACATTGGGTTGTCTACCTCGAACCCGAAGGGAATCATAAAGCTCAGATCTGACTCCACGATACTCAGGACAAAACCAAATAACGTGATCTGCGTCCTGGTAACCTTGTCCGCATTCACAGAGATTGCTGTCTCCCACCCCAACACGGAACAAATGAGCGTTTAAAGAATAATGATTGGACATAAGGCGAGACATCACCCGAATGAAGTCTCGACCCACATCCAATCCCCTGAACCAACATTTCTTAGAAACCTCAGGAGAGATAGAATGTAGCCATCGCCCCAAATCTCCTTTATTCCATTTATACTGCCAGCTATCGAGTGATATCTGACGAAAAATATAGAAAAATTCGTTGAAGGCGATTTGTCGGTCATAAATATTGCCTTCCATAGCGCCCACCCTTGCAAGCGAGTCCGCTTTCTCATTGTCAGGAATCGAACAATGAGAAGGGACCCATACAAAGATGATAATAAAAGAACGTGAAGATAAAGCACTTGGAAGACCCCGTATTTTCATAAGAAAATAAGAGGTGTGCTTTACCGGCCTCAAGGAGCGAATAGCCTCTATAGAACTAAGACTATCCGTGAAAATGAAGTACTGATCCGGTGTAAGTGAGGCAACAGTTTCTAAGGAAAAATAGATTGCTGCCAATTCCGCGACAAAAACAGAACAAGGTGCTTGAAGTTTGCGAGCGACGCTATAATTTTAATTGTATACACCAAAGCCAGCGGAGTCCTCTATCAAAGACCCTATCAAAGGAAACATCCGATCAACATTATGTTTTCGAAAATGTGGACTTACCTTATCTAGATGTTTCATGACGTCCTTAACCACCTTGGTAATTGTTTCCATGTCGCCGCCGATGGTGATGACACTGTAAGAATACAACCAACACTCCTATTAGTTATGAAATAACAAGCAACTGTATAACTCTACGCGACAATTACTTTTATTAGGCTAAACGATTATTATTTCACCCAGTTTTCAAAGATGACAAATAATAATACTAGTATGCTTCGAGAAATGGGGTTAGTTTGTTCCAGTTCTGACTAGCACCAGCAACATACTTTCAATGCAGATATGCCGTCGACGATGTTGCATGGAAAAAACTTGGCATGAGTTCAAAATCGTCATTAACTAAGAAATATTCTCAGATGGCGAAAACTTTCCAGGGGTTCTTCTATGAACACTACACTACATATTTATTCCGATATGTTGATTATGATTTACCATAAAACAGTATGTATAAAATTTTGTTGAGAGTATCCATCGAACAGTAGGTTTAGCATGAACAAATATTTATGAAGTCCTCATTATTAATGAAGTCCTCATTATTAATAATTTTTTGACTATTATTGTTAAGACAAGTGTGTGTGTGTAAGAGTGAGAGAGAGAGAGAGAGATAATTTATCAACTAAGAATTTTACCAGATTATTACATTTTAAGTGTCATTATTTGATAGATTTTAACTGAAGGAACGCATTAATTGAGTATTAATTACAATGAACAAACGATAACCGAATGCCATTACTATAGAACCAGTCGTAATACAAGAAATATTTCAAAACTTATTCTCAGGAAAAATCTTCATAAAATCTTTAACATAAAAAAAATACAGATGATTGTTAGACTAGATTAATCAAAGCAAATGGATGGATTCTTAACAAAATTTTAACATGACCCGCAGGTGAAGTAAGAACATTTTGACAGGGATATTCAATTTGACTATTAGTGGGCAAACGAGTATATTGATGCGCATACAATAAGCTATTGATTTTACAAAAAAAAAGGACAACCACGCCATTACAAAATGGTAGACTATCGTATTTCCCTTAAAATGCGCTGAAATTGCAGGATACCGGCATGTATAAATTGGTAACATAATATATGGATGTACTTGGAATAAGTTACGCTCACAGGTTGAAAGACTTAGTTTCTAAGAGACTTAAGATGTGTTTGTATAGTAAGAGATTAAATTAAAGAAATAAAGTTGTTTACCGTTCGGGGCCTGTACAATCGCCTACATTCACTTGGGCTTGATACTGCTCATGGGATCGAGTATTCGACGACAATTGAAGTGTCGATGTGGTGTTTTTCGTATGGGGCACCGTGGGAGAATTGTATTCCCAAAAACGACGATTGAGCCAGGGTGGAGTCGATAGTCCAAGCGGGTCAGAGTCACGCACATAAGTACACGGGTTTATGATTCATCGATGATACGTGTGTATTTGTTTTGGGGTTTTTTGGAACACACATTTTATTGGAGATTGGTTGAGATAATCCAAAGGGAAATGGTGGATAATGCAGTATATTTGCATTAAGTGCAAACAATTATTACAACCAGATTATTCATTGGCACAGCAAGACAGGAACGGTTGCGTAGATTGGGATCGAACGCAAGTGCAGGCATTTGGATTGTGTGTGAATTATTAGTTTTATTCCCAGTTGACCAATTCGATGTGAGAGTTGTGTTCCAAAATCCAAGCAGGTGGAAATATCGCAGACGAAACCAGTTGCAGGAAACGGAATCGGGTCGAACCAGGGTTGATGTATAGAGATTTCGGTTGGTCAGCGGCATACATGTGTTAAAAAAGTTGGAGTTAACCCAAGAGATGTTTGTCGTTACCGACATCAGGATCAGCGTACAGAGTTTGGACCAAACCCGCAAGTCGTAGAAGTGACGATTATTGATTTTTGGATTAACAGTGGTAACGGGTCATTGCAAATATTTGGTGGTTCGTATTGTAGATGAAGGTGAGTTGATTGCATCATTTTCAATATTAACAACCGAGACGGGGAAAAGAAGAAAAAACATACATTAAGTTTCAGTCGGGATGGAAGTTTAGCTTTTGAACGTAGAATTGATCTTTTTTAAATTTAATTTAACTTTTCACAAAACCAAAACTTTATAACTGTTTAAGGGTACGTGAAAAATGGACTCGATCTACAAAAGGTACCGGAGAGGGAGGGATATCATCAAATACTTGATTTGTTTTTCAATTTAGACGATACAGAAATGGCATTAAATAACGGAAACGACACGACTCAATAGGAAACAAAATTGATATAACTATACCTAACTTATATAATGAAAGTGTTTTTCAAATGTTATGAAATTTAGTATTAATACAAGTTTTCTAAAGCTTATTAAATTAAATTTAAAAACAAAAAAGTATCCTGGATAGAAGATACTCGCTAGGAAGCATACCTCTGAACGCAGTTTTTGGATGTTATGTCCACCTTTTCCAATAATAGCTCCAGCCATCTTGAATGATTAAAGAATATAATATAAATACAAAATCAATTTCGAATGTAACCTCATTTGGCTACGGATTTGTTCAACATTGGGCATGCACAATCAACGAAACGAAACCCATACCTTGCTAGGAATCAGTAGACGTACTTCCTCTTCATCTTTCCGTGAACGCTTCATCGATGGCTTGTTGTCGGATGTATCGCCATCATCATTATCTTGATGCTGATCACTGTCTTGGTTCTCGTCGATTTCCCGCTTCATTTTGTTCTATGTAAAAAAATAAATTTGAATGAATATAAAGATTACTGATAATTACTCATCTGGGCTAAATTTGTAACAACACAAAACAATAATAACAGCATTAAACAAAATTAACAGCATTTCCTTGTCAAGTGCAAAACAATCGTTACATCGTTTCCAAGTGAAACTAACGTATTTTATTTTCTACTACCAAATCCAGTAACGATCAACTCAAACTTCACGTACGGTAAGGAATTACCATTCCTTACATCCTTCGAAACTATAGCAGGTAGACTTTTCTTCTTCTTTTTTGACAAACTGACATGATTTCCTATCTCTAGTTGGGGCAAAGTTCACAAAAACGTGATTTTTATCACAATCCATTTTCTAGCATCCGAAAGCACAGCTCAGCTTTACTGTACAGCGCAGTCTAGAGTTCAATCCTCAGTCAGATTTCAATCCTATGCAACGACAGCTTGGTGATGGATGTGAAATTATCGGAATGCCTGGCATTTCATTCCAAGATCTGGCCTACACTAAGCCTCGCCAAGAAAATAATACTGAAAATACACTTTTAGACCTCGAAAAGTACTTTTTTTTCCTATGATAGGACAAGGAGTTCACAACTTCAAACTGTTTTGATTAAAACCAAACAAGAAGAAGGCGTATGAGAGAAGAGCAGAATAGATTATGTACAATTTATTGATTTATTTTTAGTTTGGATGAAACATAGTGAGTCAGCACTATAGCGACATCTGATTTGAAGAGTTCAAACACAAAATCAGGAATCAATCTATTGTTTATCGCATATTACCTTATTTTAATCGCTCTTTTGGTTATTGCCTGCTATGAGCTTAGGGCTCGAGATGCATTTTCAAAGTTATTGAATGAAAGCTTTTGATGTCTCTATTATTCTTATCGGTGGCATAACCATGTTACAAGTACAATCATACTCTATACACGCTAAGATAAGATTACCGAAAATTACGTTTTAATTTTACCGAAAATTAGGTTTTGGTAGTAAAACCTAAAATTTCGGTAAAATTTAACGACCGATTTCGTTAAATTTTACTTATTTATTAAGTAAAGTGGATTTTCAAATGTTTACGTATTTTTTTTACTTAAATTTGGTTTAAAATTTTATCACTGCGCTGCATCTGAGAATCAACACTACCGCCATTGCGAAGTTTATGACTTATTGCAATTGTACCGCCTCCTCACATTCAGGCTAAATAGTTTCGAATTTTGATGAATTAAAATAAAGAAAGAAACCAGCTGTAGAGACTGAGATTTGTGGCAGCCAACCCGAAGGGTGAGTAGAAATATTTACCATAAGCGGATCATGAAAATTCCGGAGAAATTTGTAAAGGCGAATGGTTTTGTGCTTGTAAATAAACATTCCCATAGTCGATTGCTAGCCAATAGTTGCGGGCTATAGTTCAATTCAGGACACTAACAGCAAAATTCTATAGAGGAACTGAGCTGTAATTCGTGAAAAATTGGCGATTGGAAAGTTTGTTTACAGGCGAAGAAACGGCTTCGCAAATTTCTACAGAATTGAAATATTTACCTCATTCCAATGAAATATATTTTTTTATCATTCAATTGTAAATCACTGGAAATATGGAGAAATTGACATGATTAATCGATGCGGATACAAGGAAAAAACTGGAAGGTAAGTTAATTATTCAATTTTTATGTAAATCATTCGACGAATCTCTACAATTGAAATGAATTGCACTTGATTCATATACACATACTAATTTAATCTATATATTTCAGGCTGTCGAAGGTTGATCCAATGCTCTACCACCAGGCGAATACCCTTACATTATTTGTCTGGCAACTGCACCAAAACAGGGAGAGTATTATGTGTATTTAGCAAGCAGCCATGTCTAGTTTGAATAAAAATACTTGGAAATAAAATACCTAATTAAAGTTTGTTCACATTTTTCTGATCCGTTTAGTGGGGAATAAATCCGAAAAAAATAGATCTTACAACCTTGCTTTAAACATTTTTATTATAGCATTCCAAAAACTCAAAACAGAAGAAAACGTAATTTTCGGTAAAAATAAACGATTGCAAATAGTTAATTATTAACGTTTTTCGCTTGTCACCAACAGTACCGAAATTTAAGTAATCCATGTTTACCGATAATTTCAGTATGTGCACTTTTGTGCGGTTATCGGTATTTTTTACCGAATTTTCGGTACTCTGGTCTTAGCGTGTAGAGACCAGTGCCTTCGATTTTCATAAAATATCAATGAGAAGTGAAAATGATTTTTTCCCAGTGTAACGATGATGTTTACTTTCCGGTTTTCATGGTTACCGCTGTCACCCCTTAGCCAACTGAATTTTGTTTGCTGCATTGAATGATGTCGGCTCTAAGTGCGGTTCAAAAATCTGCTGTCACTGTAGTTTTGATAATCAATCGGTAAGCATGAATTTCATTAGACGAAATCTGAATATCATCACTCGCGATGATTTTTTAATAGGTTAAAGATTTTAAATCCTAATACGAACATGGATCAACCAGGGCCATTATTATTGTTCCATAAGAATGTTGAGCATGAAAACCTTGGCCTGGGCTGCCCATGCATATTTTCCTAACCCGACGGGTAATTGATATTCATTGTGGTTTATTGAATTTCATTTCTGACATTTCCAAATTCATATTGAAAATAAATCTGTTTACATAAACGAATATCAAAGCATTTTGAAAATCGAACGTTCATTTTTCTGGTTACGTTTGTTGTTATGAGATATCATTTGATTTTCAGATGGAACTAATAGGTAGTCAATGTTATGTTGCCTGAAAATCGACGCGTTTGAACCTAACGAGCATGACTTTTATCAATACTGATAGAGACACATCCAAGCATGTTGTGGGTTCTCCAGATATACTGTTCAATTATATTTTAATTAACACCCCTCAAATGAGAATTTAACAGTGAAAATTGATAGAACGATTGTTGTTATGGCAGAATTGCATCACAGTCTGTCTGCTCACATTCACATTTACACTATTTACTATTACCACAGAGAACAGACATCCAGGCTCGAACATTTTTTTCTAAATTTACTGTGTAAATGTTCAAAAGCAAACCGTTGGAAAATCATCGCCGCCTAGTCTAGGTTTCACCAAACTAAAATTGACAGCCTATCAAATCTCAAGGCACGCAGGTGGCGCCATCCATATACGAATCACAAGAACTAACGGAAACAAACTGTAATTTTAAATGTTCTCTGTGCTATTACCCATCGAAATATGCGGGGGCAGTAGGAAATATTTACACCAACTCATCTCTTCCACGATCCGGGTCAGTGCGGATGCGTGGATGTTCTAAAAATCATCAGATCTACATGGCTGGAAATGTTAACGAACTACACTTTATCAAAAAACTCATCAACTACGATCATAAACTGATTTTATTTTTATCTCACTCGTGGCGTTTGGGAATCCTTTCGAATCCTTTTTTTTGGAATCGATCGCATTATTCTTCAAGTCATTAGTTAATATTCAAACCTTGGGATTTAAGCTAATATAAAAAAACTAATTAACATATGCTGTATAAGAGCTTTTCGTTTTAGGGTGATTAAATTTTAATACTTGGAAAATAATACACGCCTTTTATGATTGCATGTCCTTAGTAGGGGTAAGCTAATTCATTAAATTATTTAAGTTGAAGGACCACCGTTAGTTTAAAAGCTATCAACTTAATTTGAGTTTTTTATAACTTAATTTAAGTTTTTTATAAAGTCCTTGGGAAAGGTAATAACTTAATATAACTTTATCTTCTACCAACACAAGTGTTCCTTACACTTCAAAGAGTCAGCGGTTAATTCCCACAATTGGCTACAGAGGGGATTAAAACATACAAACGTAACTTACTGAAATTTACAGATTATCCTTGACTTCTTTGCGATAGAATTGGAAGGTTTTTCATAACTATTGATACACACATTAGTGTATTTTTTTCCACTATTCATTTACTAATCAGATGTTATCACCATACATCGGTTTATTTGGGTCTTATCAAATCACTGACCACAAAATACATAGCTTACGCAATATACTGGACATCCGAATGGATGCACCGGAAGTAACAAACTGACAAAAGGACTTGCGGTAGACCCTTATTTATCGATAAATTCTCATTTTAAGAGGGGGATGCACAATAATGGTGGGGTTATTATTCTCTTATTTATCAGGTACTATATGTGGTTCGATTGGACCACGTAAGTCAACTGAGGAACACCACGTCCCTATGTACATAGATTCAAGTTTTGTGTGAAGTCCTACGACCACCACCAGAGATAATTATTTTCCGATAAATCCGACATTTGACTACGTTGAGAATATTAAAAAATATGATACATTTTTATACATACAATGGCCATCAGCATAGCACAGAATGCTAAATAGTGAATCGTTATTCTGTAATCTCAATTTCATATAATGTATATGACATTTTTTTACACACGAGGCTTCAAAACAGTAATGGAGTAATCTTTGAAACAATTTCAGCTTTCACAAGTGATATCGGATTGAAAAAACGGTAATATAAAAAAAATACGATTAGAATGGGTAGTTTACTAAAAAGTCAGTTAAATTAACCCCAATATTTTAAATGATATAATAAAATAAACAAATAAATTAGACTATAACTTTCTCAACGATTCACGGGAAATATTTATTTTTAATGCTTGACAAATCACAAATTACGGTTTTTTACAGTAAATACAGAGTGGGTCTGTTAATAAGCAAACTTATGTAGACGATTTTCATACAAACATGTCAATTTTGCCATCTGATATCTTCGTAGTTTTTTGAAGGGTTTTTTTATGTATTCAGTAGACACGAAGAGAATACCTCGAATTTTACCATGCGATGTAGGGAATCTCTAAATAATATACAGGCCCTTTGAAAATTTCCTGTGGCGTCTTGCAACATTTCAGAAAGTTTAATATACATATCTCAGGGCGAAAACCGCAAATTTCTCAAAAAAAGAGAATACAATAACTTGACTGCATGCTATATGCAAAACTTTTTGATTATAGTCCCAACAATGTTATATTTGCACATACAAACAGGCATAACAGACTAAATATTTTGCCATAACAAACAACGTAGCAAAAACACTACCGCCACCTGTTAAGCACATTATGTTGGGTGAAGAACAGATGGAGGGAGTGAGTACCCGGTAAACACTACGCAACAGAACGCGTACGCCATGGGTGGCAGTACTATCAACTAACAAACATTTAAATTTACCGTTGATTGAGTGTTTTCTATTATTAACTTATGAATGTTACCTCTGTTTGTCGTTGATATAATTTCATTAAACTTTTTTTGGATGGTAAATCGATAAGTGGAAAACAGAAAAGTTATCACAATAACTTAAGCAAGAAATAATTTTTAGGGGCCTCCCTTAACTCAATTGGCAAAGACGCAGCTACAAAGCAACACCATGCTGGAAGTTACTGGGTTCGATTCCCAGTCTGGTCTAGGAATTTTTCGTTAAGGGTATGATTGTACTTGCCAAACAACCATACTACACAACC
Source organism: Aedes japonicus (assembly GCA_034211315.2). Lineage (NCBI taxonomy): Eukaryota > Metazoa > Arthropoda > Insecta > Diptera > Culicidae > Aedes > Aedes japonicus. The sequence goes on along the minus strand of JASCZW010005494.1, from coordinate 53,087 downwards.
ATAGCCTCATTTTTGAAAACCTCAATTCCCACTCCCCCTCGTACTTGCATATTTTTATAATTTTGTATGTAGCGTAGACTTTAATGAGATAGAAATGTATTATTGCATTCTACTTGCAACAATAGATTCTACTCGATATAGTGTGGTAAATTTTCATTATCAGAACCTCAATATTAACGGAAAAACTGGTTTTGAATTTTTGAAAAAAGGCGATGGCAATTTATCGCTTAAAGGAGAACAGAGTAGTGAAGAAAATAGAAATTTTTGATATTCAGAAGCAACGAAGGAATCTAACACGCATACACGCGTGCGATGCTTGTACGCATAAGGAACTGTATTTCGCATTTCGGTTTGCATACCTGACAGGCATACCTGGTTAAGCAACATTAGTTTTATTTAATGCTTGCATTTGTTTTATCGCGATGCATGAAATTAAATACGGACCGGACCGAAACAACATCATTTCAACGAAAAAGCAAACTGTTGTTTTTTTGGAGGCGATCTTTGGGAGATTTTCAAATAATAATAAATATGTGTTTGTTAAGGAAACTTAGTTGAGTCTCTAAAAAATGGGAACTTTGGAGACCATATACCTGAAAAAGAATACCCAAAAGAGAGTAGAAAGAAACCAAAAAGAGGCCAAGTAGGAAATTAATATTGAGCAGAGAGCTTTATACGAACTATGTATTTTTTTGGATCCACTACTGTACAGAGGTCACCCTTGACGTGAGTAACGCGTTTAATAGCCCCAGTTGGGAGGCTATCGCCAACGTGCTCCAATGCCTCTGGGTTCATGGGTACCTGTACAGGATTCTGAGAAACTACTTCTAGAATCGTGTACCCGTTTACAACCCAGAAGCGGGTCAGGAACGTGTTCAAATCACCGCAGGAGTTTCGCAAGGTTCAATATTGGGCCCGACGCTTTGGATCACGATGTATAACGAATTGTTGCGAGTATAGCTATCTAACGGGGTAAAAATGGTTGGTTTTGTGAACGACATCACCATAGAGGTCTACGGTGAACCAGAGACATAAAAAAGATCTCCACCAAGTGAAAGTATTCTTTAAATGCACGAAAATGATTTGTATTCAAAATCAGCCTTTGAGTGTATTGGCATGCAAAATGGTGAGTAGACAACTGGGACGGAGCGTGCGTCCCCGCAACATAGCTATGGTCCTCAGAAGTTCCTACCTCATGCTTCCACGGGTCAAGAGATGACAAAGACCGCCAGCTAAGGGTTGCGCACTTAGCTGGTTGTGCAGCCTGGGCACTGTTGTTCTTCTGACTTCAGCTAAATTGAGGAGGTGCGTGCCGAGCGTCTGTCCACCAAGGAGGTGCGACTCAAACAGCGTCTGTCCTGGCATCCAGCGGTTGACTAAGATACGCTGTATTGCGTCAACTATACATTACGTGGCACCCGCACCAAGGCGATGTAGGCAGCGCAACCCCGGTATGGTAGCATGCTGAATTCTTACTCTACCACGAAAAATATAAGTATTTTTTATACGGTTTATAGTTTCAGATCATCCATAGAATTCCTAAGTATTGCAAAGTAATTTTGAATTGTCTTCTTCCCTCGTGACTATGATAGTGCAAGTCTGTCTACAATTGCAGCAGGATCAGCAGACATACAGACATTACAAATATAATTGTTATTATCATTTTATATAATAACATCCCTTCACAATTTTTTATGCTATTTTCAGCTTCGCATTTGCATAGTTGTAAGTTTTGTCCCACCTAACACCTAACGTTATGTATTTGAAAAGACCTTCCTATCTTCTTTAACGTTTTTATAGGGTGGATTATAAACGACAAATTCCACACACAAAAAAAACTCTTCGTCCAAAATAATTAATTAAAAACCTCAAATTGGTTATCTTCCAACATTTTCTATTTTACAGACATAAATAATCATTTATGGCCCCAGTAGGAAGCAAGAGTTGTTGAAGAATTTCCTGATTTTTTTCTTCTTTTTTAATTACATACTCATGTGAAATTTATTTCGCATTATTTGCTTAAATATTCTTCGCTATTTTGCTAGGCTGCCAGGTGATCAGTTTTATTTCATTATATCACGTCACAATTTTAGAGTTTCAATCATCTACCACCGCTGCGGAAGAGGCAAGTAGCGGCGTTTTATCATTATATGTACATTAATTAGTATTTCTTTACAACATCGTATTATTTCCATCATATTATGACCTTCACATTTTCATACAACAAACCTGATTTAGGCAGAGCTTAAAAACATCATATTCAATTCTCAAATTGCACCCTAACCGAGACAAAATATTAGTCAGCACGCACTATTCCTAGCGAACATGAAGTAAACACAAATTTGCCTTCATGAATCTCTTGTGAAAGGTGAATCAACTTGTTCTGTGTTGCTTTACTTTCATCATTCATTCGTTCCAGAAAGCAGTGAATGTACATAATATATACGCAAACAACTCATTCAATTCCATCATTCTACCGTGAAGAAGAACAGTCATTCATTTGGAGAATCAATGAAGCGGAAACACCAACACTTCTCGAATCGATCCTGCAGAATGCCTTTGCTCAATCTCGAACCACAAATTCTTTGGCTTCCTTTGCATTCAGCCATGTTCGGAAATATTTGAAAAAAAAAATCCTGTGGCAGAAAAAATCACTCACGAACGCGAAAATGAATGACTAGAACATTCAGTCAAGCAACCAAAATCTCTTGAGGCTTGAATAGCCAGCTATGTACTTTGCTGTGGTGTGAAACACAGGGACAACGGAATGACTGAGCACAGCAAAATAAGTAAACACGATTGTATTGCGTGACTGATAGAACGAAATGAAGAAAGCGAGAATTGTACACACGGAATTTTTTTTTTAATCGTCGTTCACGACGGGTGTCAATTTTTTCAAGCTCTGGTTTAGGCGGTATCTGGCTTAAACTAACTCGAAATATCTCCTCAATATATGACATCTAGCACTCCATATACGTCCATTATATAACGCAGAAAATTACATCTGTGGTTGGTTTTTGAAAATTACGGAATCTGTGGTAGGCTTTCGCACTTATTACTGAATGTATTTTTCATTTCCGGTTTGCAAATGGACTTTTTACCAATTCTGAGCTAATCTGATTCATGCAGCGCTGTGTGCCGTTTGACTAGTGTTTGATTTTACAGTTTAATCTTTGTCATTACTTCATCATAACTCAAAATATCATTATTTTGGATAATATTGTTTAATTGATTTAACTTAATGTTTTGAGCCATTTGACTTTAACTCCCTTCCAATTAAATTTTCCCTAACTATTATTATATTTATTTGATTGATCGATGAGAATGTGAAAGAAAGGATCACTTTCCACTTTCTGAAGAAAAGTTATCGAAATGCTTTTAAAACTAGCCTTCCATCCGTTTATCTCTCACGAAGGGTAAGTAGTAAGCGCGGAAGCAGTTGTCTCTTTCTCCCCTACAGGATGCTTTATCTACAATTGTCATTATATATGCATAGCGCGTTTACTATTTTCCTTCTTATTTTTATATTACGTGTACAAAAATTTAGAGCGTCATGTTATCAGTATAAAGTTGTCAGCTTTTGAACGTTATTAATCCAACCACCTTGTATTTCCTAAATTTTCACATCAGTCGAATACATATATTTCTAGCATCTTGTTTTTTGTCATCAAGCAATAAACATCATAAAATTTACTTAAGAAAGAATCATGTCTAATAATTGTAAAATTCTATGATTCCAAACACTGTTTCATAAATGTTACTACGACTAGACTAGGAATAGTAATCGAACCTGTTATGAAATCTATAATACTAATACTAGGTTTAATACTACATACTAAACCTCATTCTAGTTCCAAAAAGCAAAGTGAACGAATTGACTGTAAATATTCACACTACTAAATCGAATGCTGCTTCGGGGCTAAGTTTGAGTTTGATAAACTCTACTTACTTTTGAAATAAATCTGAATCTGAAATTTTCTGAATTTATTCACCATTAAATTTCGTATTTTGAGTCCCTTATTTTATCATTTTGCACCCTAATATCCATCTACGGAAGCACATATATGAAAAGTAGTGTTACGTCAACAGTTCGTACAATGGGGCATGGGGCTGAACCTTCTAGTTTTTATTGGAAAGAACAACGTGAAAACCACAAAAACCATAAAAACACGAGAAACAACTGTTTGGTGTCGGGCGGGCTTATGTAGCTCGATGTCGTCCAGTGTTTCGTTCACTTGGAGGTAATACTTAAATGATCCTTGGAATCTTCAAATGATTGAACAAACTGATTTCGCCAACGAAATACTACATGAAACAGAAATTCAATTTTTGATCGAAAATTTAATGCCAACGCAACTGTCACTGTAGGAAGTTTTATGAATACCCAGATAACCACCCGAATAAAAAATTCTCATAGATTTACAATTGAATATATTGTAACCATACAATAGAATCTATAGTATGTACAATTAATAATATTGTTCAAAACGATAAGATGACAATAGGAGTTATTGTTACCACAATAGAACTTAATGTAAATTGAGACATCGACAATAGAAAAGGGGGGTTGTTATGTATCTTAACTATAGAAAAAATGATTAATTTCCGAACAAATTTTAGTCGATTACTATTAATTGTATTGTTTCACAATTGTTGAAAATCCTAGCATATAGAGTGAATTGTAGATCTATTGTAATGACAATATACATTTTTCATTTATCTGATTCATGAACAATAAGATTCATGGTCGGAAATAGATTTTAATGTTATTTTATATCATTGTATAGTAATTGTATGGTTATTTTTATCCGGGCAGAATTCACGTATAATTAAAGTTATAAAGTTGTTTTCGTTATATCGTTAATCGTTATCAATTCTAACGGTGATATTACTTGCGTTTGTTAATTCGACCAATCAAAAGTCAACTAATCTGACAGCAAATTGATTGTTTTTATTTAAAAGCACCTGGCCAGCTTTGTCAGAGGTACCAACTTAAGTTACAGAGACATTTGTGAGAAATCAATTCTGGGTTGGACAAAATAAATTGCTCTCGAGTTAGGAAAGAGCCAACCAAAAACTCAAGGATCAACATTTTTACATAATTCATTGCTACAAATACCAATAACGAATCAAAAAACCAATCCGTAAGTAGTAAAGTTGGTTTGGTATAAATAACACAGTTTTACAAACTGAGAACTAAACACTACATGTTTTGAAAAGTAAACACTACGTTTTTTTTTATTCTGTCGGAATTCGCAAAATTTCTTAATTGAAATAGGTGACAAAATGCTGTTCTAATTGCCTTTTCTACCTTATAACACGTGTATCTGTGCGGTAGCAGAATGCAATTGAATTGCATCGAAAAATACACATACACTTGTTTTATTCTCAAGATTTTTGTCACTTCTGAGCCCCTCAAATATGTGCCAAACCCAGGGAACTCCAACAATTGTCTAACTAAGCAAATTTCTAGACCGGATCGTGATCGAAGTTTGCCATTTTGCCAAGCAAGTACAATCATTTTCTGATTTTACTTAAACATGTTGATGGAAAATGTCTCTAACTACATAAAGTTCGGGAAAGCTTTATGACTATACTGATTTTTATGCACACCAACGTTGAATGTATAGAAAAAAAAGTCATTTGGAACTGCGCTTGGGATAGTATACATAAAGTTTTTTTTTACGGAAGATACGTTCCACTTCTACTATGAAACCGCGTGAAAAGGACTGAATAGACTTGATCAATTCACATGCATAAACATTTTAAATTACTTCGATTTTGTTAGCATGTGTTCCCTTTTCATGCAATGGTCAAAATACATTGTTTGAAATTTTGAGTATTTAACTAAAAATTTTGCACAAAACGGAAAATGTGATTTCAACGAGGTCGATAAGTAGTTCCGTTCTGGAGTTGTCGCCGAAAACAAATCTTTTAAAAAAAGACCTTAGTGTATAGTGTCGGACATAAGTTAAGCAACTGAGTAGGGATACACAAAAATGTGATAAAAATCGTTGTTTTCAACTGTACATTAAATGCTCAGCAATGGAAAAAGAATGTTTCAGAAAAAAAAAAAGTTCAAAACAGTGAATGTGTTCTAAGTGATAAAAAATAAGCAACCGAAAGATATCAATTGAGTTATACTAACTATGTCAGTATTTTGTTGGGTATCCTTTATTTTTAAGCACAGATGCGCATCGTCGGGGCCTAGATTCATTCAACCTTTCAATTGTTTCCTACGGAATTCCACTCCAAACTTTGCAGAAAGCTTGGAACAACTCAGTATGTTCGGTATGAAATACCCATTCTTAATCGGTAGTTCACTATTTTCCACAGTTTTGTTACAGTTTTAGATGAGGTGAGTTAGATGGCCACTGAAGCATTTCAGTTTTGTGTTCTTGGAACCAAATTCCCATAAATTTAGACGGCGCAGGGTAGGAGTCCTAAACAATAGCTTAGCTTATGGAAAAAAATGCGGGGATAGAAAATGGTGTTGGTACAATTCTCGCCTCGTTTTGGAAGCAAATTAGAATTATTACCCAAAAATGTAACTTGCTGCTACTCTATGAAACCCAAGTGCTTTGTAAACATACTTTAAGATATATGATAATACGTACGGATTACTTGTTGATCACTTGTTGTAAGTGCTGATTTTACAGTAAAGCAAAACTCTCTGTTCTGTCAGCCATTGAGTAGCGACAAGATCCACAAAAATTAAATCTTCTTGAATAAGAAAAAAATAAGAAGAAATTGAAGTGTGCATTTAAATAAAATAGACTGAGTTTGGATTTTTCATGTGATTACCATTGCGCTTGGTGGTGAATCCACCTATTCATCGCCAATCGTAGCAACCCTGTAGAGTATAGAAAAAAATGACAGTGTTATCTGTTGATTTGCAGCAGTCATTGCAAAAATAGTCAAGCAACTACACTCGACGGTTTGTTCGTACTGCCAGCTCCAACCCAGATAGAAGTTGGGAATCATTAGGCACTTTGTCTTTGCCATATATATATCCGATCCGACATTTACATAATCCTCTCCCTTCTGGAGAAAGGCGAGAGCGTCAAACGGTAGCCTGGTTCCGCCCGCTCGATAATGTTACGCGACCGTAGAGAGGGCAAGGTGGCCTCATCGTTCCGCGCCTCGGGCCGAGAGGTTGGTGGAATCGGCTAAACGGTGAAGAAGTAACTGGACAAGATGAACACTGGTTTCCGTAGTATCAGTCGAGGCCAGCTGTATTTGAGCAGCAGGCAATCCCCCAGAAAGATCGGCTGAAGGTACTGGTGAAAAACATATCTAGGATTTTTTTTCAATAGGGCGAATCTAACAATGAAAGATTTTCTCCTCTCTCGCTCTCTTTCATTTATTACAGCGCCATTATAAAACTATTATGGGATTCTTTAGAACAGATAGAAACACAACAGTGCTGGCTAGCATACTCTACAAATAGTAGAATGAAAAACGTAAAGCTGAATGGAATATGAATAAAAGAGAAAGTAATCAAAGAGAGTCTCTCATTTGCAGATTCGCCCAAATGAAAAAAAAACCCTAGATATAGGATAAGGGATGACGAGTCCAACTTGACGCTGGGTGGCAACGAATGGCAGATATATCAAATATATCTACCACACTATGTTTCCGAAGTAGGCCCGCCTGTAGCTGACGATCAGCAAGATGGGAATGTCCAAGCTGCTGTTCTTTCCTTCGGAGTTTGCGGTAAACGGAGACGTGTACTATACACTCAGGCAAATGCACTTAAGAAATTCAAAATGATAAACTTATGAAAACCCAAAACCGAAGGAATTTTTTGTTTCATAAGTCACTTATGCGTTTCATATTAGACGCCTTGGTTTTCAATATTTGGACGTAAGCCATTCATGAGTCACGAATTTGAAATTCATAAGGCTAGTTTTGAAAATCGACAGTGTTTATTTGAAAAAAAAAATCAACATCATCATTTCTGCGCCTGCGCTAAAAAAGCGAGATGGAAGTCATCATCGAAGAGCAAGCGTTGCTACAGCGTTGTTGTGGAAACCAAATTTAATTTAAAGGATTGGATAATTTATTACAAGCATTTTAATGAAACCCCTCATTGCGCACCATGGAGAAATTTGAAATCTGCTTCAACATGCTTCAACAATGCATTGAGATCTAGTTTAATATTTTAAAAACTACTTAGGGCAAATGACGGATTCTGCAGGACTTATCGTTTATCTTAGCCTATTATCGTCAGGGGGTAAATAAAGTCGTAGAGAGCTATATTTTTGCAAAACGTTGCTCTGGAACATGATGTACCTTCATACAAAAACTCAGTGCTCAAGGACGTCATTTACCCCCCTGACGATAATAGGCTAAGACAAATGATAAGTCCTGCCGAATCCGTCATTTGCCCTATTGTATTCCATAAAAATACGTTTTCAATTTCATGCAAAAATATATAAATGTTATAATTATGCTTTTTGTTTTCCATAAGCGTGCCTACTAAAATTCATAATGCGGACTTATAGGTGTCTGATTTCTTAATTTAAAAATTCATAAGGCACCCATATGAATTATGTTCTACATTGTTTTGATTTCTTTTCCAATGCCTTATGAAAAGCTTACGTTATGATTTCATCCAGAAAATCTGTTTCATAAGGTACCGCATTGAAATTCATGAAAATAACTTGTGACTGAACTTCATAAGGGGTTTTATTGAATTTCTTATGTGCATTTGCCTCAGTGTACAAAAGTTGCCACCTTCATCAAGAAATATTACGCGAAGGATGGAGTTTTTTGGCCGGACCTGGCCTCAGCCCATTAGCCCAAGATACCACTAGAGGAAATGGACTTGCAGAAGATAAAATTTGTACAGAAAATTACCAACTCCCCAACTTAGCCCAGTTGCGATGGGGAGAAACCCCAGTTGCGATAGGGAGAACCACAATCGGAGAATCTTATCTAATTTCGTGGCCAAAACGCAGGAGCAGCTGATCACCGAAAAATCGGAAGAACATGCCGACATTCAAATTTTCATCGGCTATGGCTAAGGATCCAGCCAACTTTTGTAAAGCCGAACGACAGGGCATCAAAGCACGTCAGCAGAAGGCTTCATAAACGTAGGATTTTAGAAACATTTGTTCCATTGAATTATCTTTTGTAGTCATTTTTTCATCCGAAATAAGTCTTTTTTTTTTGTTAATTGCATATGTTGTTCAAAAAACCACCCTTCTTTATTTTAATCAGGGAAACGAACAAACTCACTGCTGTATGTATACAACAAGTTTGACAGTAACAAGATAGCAGGTTTGGTTGAGATTAGTTGATATTTTCATTTCGCTCCTATTCAATCATCCAAATTAAATCGAGTATATGTTATCATCAACAATAACATTCATAAGTTATTCGATTAGTGCCGCATATGTGTAACTCCAGAACAAAGATTGTTGGAAACTTTATCTTAAATTTTGTTGAACTTTGTTTAGTAGACCAGCATATTATAGCAATTTAATTCACCGACAAACAAGATTTATTTTCCAATATATTCCGATTACTTAAAACAAATTACAAGTAAGTTATAGAAAACAGTGTGTTTGATACATTCTTAAGTGAAAGACATTGGTAGTTTCATTGAAAATAATAATCTTATTGGATTATCAGAGTAAAACCCCATCCAGAGTACGATCTATATGAATACGTGATACAGAGTATCTTGAGATCGTATGTCGTACATATTTTTTACAGTTAAAACTAGATATATGGATGTTGATATCAAGATAGGCTATATCAAATAATATAGGTTGTAGGTACAGGTTATAACTCTACTAAAAATACTCTTGTTTAGCTGATTAATACCTAAAACAGTTCTTAACCATGTACAGTACCCCACCATTTTAATTTCAAATCAGTATGAAATCGTTCCTAAGAAGGAAAACATGGTTAGGAGAATCATTGAAGTATTTTGAAAAGAAATGCAACGGAACGTATAGTCAAAACTTCAAATTAAAGGCAAGCAGAATCTGCTCAGAATTATAATTATTTTCCAAAGATGTCAAATAAAAACCGGTATGGAACATTTTTTTATTGCTGATTTTTCTTGTTGCCTGAGTGATCCCACTGGAAGGTATTAAAGTAAAAATCCTTGGAAGAAAACGTAAAAGAAACATAGTTTTCAACTCTAATATAAAAAACTAAAAGACAAAAGTTAATAAAACTAAATAATGAAGTAGTAAGTAGAAATAAAACCAACAAACATCAACTAAATTCTATAGAGACTTTTCATTTTACATATACAATGTTCTGGGTTTATTTTTATTTAAAAAACAAACATTAAAAAATTAGGATTTGTCGTAATAACTAGCAATAAATTAGATTTATATATGAAGTATACCGCGATTCCGCGTTGTATCTTTTGAAATATAATGAAGCATTTTAAGAAGCCAACTCTAATCCTATAAAATATGCATCCATTTCCCTCGTATATCATTTGCCAATTTTCTCAGCTATTGCAAAAAGCGTAGAATGAATTATTAAAAGCAGAAAGGCGCCAGAAATTCTCTTCAACATATGCAAAGGAATACGTTCATCCTGATAGGGATGACCAATTTTTTTTTCATTGTAAAATATTCATAATTTCCCTACATGCATACCACTTCTCCATAATTTGAGGCTACATTCGCAAGAGCGTTTATTGTAAAGAAAAGTTACCTAGAACCCCTTGTATTATGAAACATAAAAGCAGAAGCTACCGATAATAATAGGATCTTAAACGTTATGTACTGTTTCATTATATGTTTTTCTAAGCAATTGACATGTATGTGTTGTGAAATAGATCATTTGAAATGTTTGACATTTCTCCAATGAACCCCAAACAAATCGTTGCTATGGAACATCTGTCGCCCTCTATGCTATATATTGAACGGATGTCCTTTTGGTATCTGTCTGCATTCTAGAAGGGGAAATGATTTTTTTTAAATAACGATGGACTCTCACTAACATATAATTGGTCAGTGAGTTGCCATGAATATAAAGCGAGATACATGTACGTACATCTATTAAAGTATGTCGGTTCTACATGAAACATATGATGAATATAATCACTGAAACTAACTCATATGACTGTCGCAACAATAACAGTGTTACATACTTACTGCTCAATTCTATCGACGAAGAAGGTAAACGCTTTCAGAAATTATTTCATAATGCATGAAAAGTAATAGATTAGAACGAAACAAAAAACATGCAGGTTTTATTCTACAATATTTGTGCTCAAACTCTCTTTTTTTTCAAAAGAAGGTGACATGAGGATGGTGGAACGCTATCTTGATGTTCTTGATGTTCATTACGTATTCGAAATTTGGAAATTTTGAAAACAAAAATAACATTACTCTACGAGCGGAAATACCGAAGTTGGTCCTCTGTTGCTCTACGGCAATAGAAATCTAATTGGGTTATTTTAATGTGCCAATGTTCTGTGACAATATGTAGGCATGCTAAATGTATGAGTTCAAAATTCAACCCGAGCAATACCTGGGATCGTAAACAAGTTTCTAACGATCTAAATACGAGAAAACTCATTCCAGTTTCAAACCCATCCGTTATATCAGAGAGCAAAGGGATTTCAGAAACAATAAAGAGAGGATGTCGCAGAAAAGAAAGGTCGCCACCCAGTCAGAAGAACTCGTCCGAATAATTAAACAAAAGCGAGAGAAAATGGGGTGTATTCCCTCTCGCAAAATCTTAATGTTAGCCAGTTTTTAATTCTACTTATTCAAGGTATCGCATTTGGTGAAACGATTAAGAATCAAAATGTCTTTACCATCTCTCGAAAAAAAATAGAGAACTTCTTATTTCATTGTTCATATACAATAGTGCCAAAGCTGTGTTTTGTTTGGAGTACCCGAAACATACCTGGATGTGGTCAATGTGATCCTGGGTGAATTTGATAGTCTTTTAATGTATCATTTGATTGTGCAAATCATTTCATGAAATGCTTTCTAGGGGATCATAATACCTTGGCGTTTATATTGTCGAATCTGATGAGAAGAACTTTGTTGCGCTACAGACATGCACATACACACGCACATTCGCCGATCTCGTCAAGCTCAATCGATTACTATATGGCTCTCGGCTCTTCGGATTGCAAGTTGTATTTCCTTGTAATCTATAGGGTAGAACGGGGTAAGATAAGCAGCGCTTGCGCCCTACATTAAACCTAGACAAAATCGTCAAAAGGTCGAAAGTAACATTTGTAAACAATGACTTAAAACGTCAATTCCCTGGAAATGCCAGGTTGCTAATATCTACAACCACTACCAGCAAGAAGAGCCCAGAAAATACGCAAGAAGTCATTGTTTACAAATGTTACTTTCGACCTTTTGACTATTTTGTCTAGAAACATCCTAATTTCTTAGAAGAAGAACAGAAGTACCTCTCATCAGAAAAGGCGAATAAACTGTGCGAAAAATGACTTGAAAAAAAAAATCATTTCAATTAAAATGTGACAAATACCTGTTTAGTATAAAAATTTATCTTGACAAAATAAGCATTTAGACATAATAATAGACGAATCCAGTTGAAAAATGAAGAAAACACCGAGTGGTGATGAATCTGACAGCTCCCATGTTAAAGTATAGGACGGACATTTTGAAATGCTTCTAATAAATTCAAATGAAATTTTAATTCAAAAGCGGTTTATTGTATGATGCAAGAAAAATCCAAAACTGCCAAATAGGGGCATTATTTTTATTTTATTTTTATTCTGCTAAAAATGTCTATATAGACTTCTTTTGGATTTTTAGACTACTTTTGGAACAAACCGGTTAATTAAAATTTCATTTGAATTTATTAGAAGCATTTCAAAATGTTCATCCTATACTTCAACATGGGAGCTGTCAGATTCATCACCACTCGGTGTCTTCTTCTTTTTTCAACCTGGATTCGTATGTATAAATCATGACTGATTACCAATTTATTACTGTCATTTTGAAGATTTGAAGTACATCATCTAGAAAACCATCAGTTTCTTACCTGCTGAAGAAGTTCGCTCAAATTTTGCGTTTGTGTATTTTGCATTAAATCGCGTGTACCGGAGAACATGTCTTCATCGGCTCTCTCTCACAGGGCTTGTTGCCAAAATGTGATGTTGAACATTGAGTTAAATTTTACAGATTTAGATAATCTGAAATCACTATTTAATTCATGTTTCTTCTAGTCATTAGAGGTTGATCTATGCTTATGATTATATCAACAATTAATATGCAACTAGCGATTTGAAATTGGTCCACTGTTGTAGAACCCCTAGGTCCGAAGTATCTGGCACTATCATATGCAATACAAAAATATGTTTCGGAGCTTTCCAGTAGTACCCAACGATGAATAATGCTTCGCTGTTGAGCGGCAGCTATGGCATCACTGTTGTTTGTGAGAGAGCCCATGTTTCCTCTCTTTTTTGTTAACAATGGATATAGCGCACCGGTAATGTAACGTGAAACCTGCTGTCTCTTGCATTTGTATGTTTTTAAACGAAACATCCCGTTTGTCGTCCCAATCAGTTTGGTCAGTGTGTTTCCTCAATGAGAACCTATAATGTTGGTAGCTTTTGGTTCGTCGGACCGTCATGTATTCACGATGTCAACGTGCCAAAAGGCATTGGCATACATGAACAGCGTTCCATGTAAAGATAGGTTCCTCCGATTGTTGATATAACAGTTGAACAATGAAGGCCCTTGGGTCCTTGGACCTTGGACGACTCCGGAGCCAATGTTTCGTTGCGAGCTACTGATGGCATTATCGTATATATATATATTGATGTTTGCGGTTGCAACGGAAATCACCGAACCATTTGCAACTTTTTACTTTGACCTTGCATCGTCGGAATGGTAGTGTCATACAACAATTGGCTGAGTTTTTCTTGTTTTCCAACGTTTTGTTTGTTTCAAGTTAAGGCTTTTATGCAGGCTTTTTTAAAGGCCTTAAACAAACCTTAATTTAGTTCAATTCATTTATATTTCCTTTAAAAACTTGATAATAATCGTGTGATAATAAATGTTTCCCATCTTGTCCAGGTTGCCTCCAGCGAAAATAACTACATATTTTTAATTTTTAAAGTGCCTTTTTAAACTATAGGTATAAATGTTTTTTTTTTTTCAATAATCTTACACCAAAAATACTAAATGTTATGTCTGCTTCGATAGAGCTTAACGAAAAATAAATGAGTTCGTAATGAGTAGTATTGTGGTCCGGCTCAATATTAAAATTATGTCACCCATAAGGTGGCGATTTAGCCGGCGTTGGTGGTGCAGTGGTAAGCGTGACTGCTACTTGGCACCCCAGTGAGTCTGGGTTCAATCCCAGTCGACGTCGGTGGTTTTTCTGAGGCGTAAAAATCTGGTCACGTCTTCCTTCGGAAGGGAAGTAAAGCCGTTGGTCCCGGTTCATAGTCATGAATCGATAATAAGGGTGTGGTGGAGTCGTCTCCCTGGCGTCGGTGATTATCACCATGTGAGGAAATAGGCCAACGGAAAAAAATATATATTAAAATAAAATAAGGTGGCGATTTAACCCGTCCTACCCTATGTCGTTTTCTGTAAGAAGAGTAAAAATGGTTAAAAAATTTATAGACACAAAGTCGACACGCGATACAATCATTAAATGCTGCTTGCATTTAACATGTTTTGCTCAATGCTCACATGCTCAAATGCCACTGTATTATTTTCGTTTGCTATACCTTCATAAAACTTGCTTCCATTTTTCATTTGTCGGGGTTATGTCCGTCCAGCCGTAGAGGATTTCCCCTATAGAATATCTGTACTCAGATTTGCAATCCACTATTTTATGAACAAATCAATGCGTTGTGGATTAAACTTTACTCTTTTCTGACAATGTTAAGACAATAATGGATTATGTTATGTGCGTCGGTCGAGGTTCTGGGACACTCGAGTCCATTCAAATCTCGAAAAGGGTTACGGTAAGGGGGCTTTAGTGTTTGCTGTTCAACATTGCTTTGGAAGGTGTGGTTTGGAGATACGCCTGAGTGGTACGATTTTCTAGAAGTCCGTCCAACTTGTTGGCTTCGCGGACGACATCGATATCGCTACACGCAACTTTGTGACGATGGGGGGAAAAGTACATCAGACTAAAGGCCGAAAGGATTGAACTTATCATTAATGCGTCTGAAACCATCATGATGTCAAAACCATAAACTAAACCAAAACGATTACTAACTACCAATGGGATATAATTTTCAAGCACTGAAACTTAACGAATCTTTGTTCATAAAAGGATTATTTCTCCGTAAAATGAATGCCTAGGTATCATTTTTTAAGCGTTCTCGGTAGATTGTCACCAAAAATATTAGTTTTAATTAGGCAGTGTTTTCTAAATTCTAGCTTAAAAAAAATACTATCTCGCGGTAAGGCGAAGCGCTTTTTTAAAGGACAAGAAGACAATCCATAGTGTATCTTACGAGGTGTTTCAGAACAACTTTGCTGCAAAGTGGACTGATTCAAATTTTAAAATGTTCGCTTCCAAAGTAACCGATGGTAGTAGTATTTGCCGGTAGTCATAATATATGGATTTGGAAGTATTTAATCGGGAAATGCCGCCTCGCGAACTAGTTCATAGTTTGTGAGAATTTGATGAACTAATTATTTTTCTCATATTGTAAACCTTCTCAACTACCATGGAGGGACTTGTCCTCTTTAGAAAAAACTAGAATAAAGAGTTCGATCAACAGTTAATTAGGTCCTTATAAAACTCCTGAAAGTTGAGTACATTTTCTCTGAAACTGGCCTACACAGCCAGTTTGAAATGCATAGAGAAAATCCCAAACTTGTGTTTGCCTGGCTGTCAGAACCCGCTAAATGAATTTGGTTTCACAATATTCAATTTAACGAATAGACAGTTTTCTTGGCTACAGCTTGCAAACTGAGCAGCTGTTTGTTCTTTCCCAAAAGTTATCAATCGCTTGAATACACAAAAATTATGAATTTTAACGGACGCACAAAATATCCCCGCGTTCACTTGTAAGCCAAAGCAAGCGTGAACAACGAAATCGCTTGCAATCTTTCATACCAAAATCTAAATTCATCCCATGTTTGGCTTAAATTTAAGAGAAATATCCTATGAACTTATTTCAAATCTAGCAATCCATTTATGTGCATTCGATTACGCGGAAAATTACATGCTTCTTTCAAATTGTTATTGTTATTGATCAATCCCCACCCTGGCAGGCAACTACCCGCCGATCTGCACTTAAGCTGAGTGAGGACCTACTTAGCCTAAGCGTTTGTGCATACTAATCCGTATAGCATGCCGCCACTTTCACTAACAGGCCCCGTTGTCCCATTAGCTGCCGTGCATTGGTTAGGGATAGGAGGAGATTGATAGGGAAAATTTAGAGAGAAGGAGTTGTGACTGAAAAGAGACAAGCATAACGAAAAACAAAACAAAATCAGGATACTAGATATTGTCTTCAAAACCTGGTAGAAATAAACTATTTGATGCCTGAAAAGAAACAGAACTAAGAACAAAGATACAAGCGAAATCATTGTAGTCCCCCGGATGTTTCAAGAGCTCAGCCATTTATCTGAAAACATACTAAAAGTTATTGTCTTACCTGTCTAGTAAAATATAAACCACTAACAAAGTGTGTTGATGGATCCTCACTAGGAAAACACGGAAATTTATATTAACGCTTGATATCCAATTTAGATCGATCTATATCAACAGTAAGGAAGATATTGCAGCCAATCACACAATGGGATAGTGGTTCACCCGTTCCAAGATATGGCATCCCGGCGATTATGGCAAAGGAATACTATAGATCACAACTAATTATAATACCAACCACCGGCCCACCACACCCGGCGAAGCACCAGATCTCACCGAGAAGAGCTTTATTGGAAATGAGAAGAAAAACTAGCATCCTCCATCCAAAATCAAACCACTCCCACCGCCCATCCCGACAGACACGCGTATCCCGTCCACAATGCGCAGACCTCCCAGCGCCGTGCACTAATAACCCGACTTGTCGAGTCATTAGTACACTACACTGAAGAAGTCCGCACACTGCAGACGAAACACGCGCATCTGCCAAGACAAGCAATAAAGGTAGTCGGAATCAAACGGAAAACACCAATCCCTTTCACTTCCATTAACAGGTAATCCACTAAACAGCTCACACTTTCTAGGATTCAGTTTTATTGTTTTTTCCTTGCTCACATGATCACTCGCCCCGCCGAACAACAGATAACCTAAATAAAAATAATGCCATATAACCGATATCAAAGCAGTTAGCAACAAGGCATCGACACCATGGTGATACGACAAATATGGTTAACTAATAGTATGGATATTTTAATTATTTACCGTCATATCTCCCCTAGCAGCAGTTTTTTTTCTGTACTGACTCGATCACTCGCGGCGCCGAAAAAAAAAAAAAAAAAAAAAAAAAAAAAAAAACACCGAAAACTATAGATAACGCGCCAAACCCTATAAGAAAATTGTAAATAAGAGAGAATCAACGCAACTGTTCACATTAGATGCTCGCGCTCTTCTTCCGTAAACTTTTAATATGTACAACTATACACCCAGACTTCCTCACAGAAACCTGCGAAATCCCACCGAACTCTCAACAGTCGAAAGCTCGGCATCCTCACCTTAAGGGCCCCGTTATCCGTAAAAATTTACCGGTTCTCGGCCAAATCCCACCGAAATCCGCCAATCCGGACTACCGAAAGCTCAGATGCCGAGAACCCGGCAAAACATCCACAGACCTCTGCAAAAAAAATCCGAGTGTGCACATTCTACAAACAACCCTACTATTGGAACTCACATCTGCAACAAGTACGTTGAGCGTCTCAAAGAGCAATCTAAACCGTAAATTACGATTAAAGGATTTTGTCCCTGGAAGCATCTCGTGCCTTCTGGCAACTTTACGCTTCTATTTCTAAGCTCATCATTTTCGCACCACCCGGGGGAGACTTGGTCCTATACCCAATGATTTCATTATCTCCAATCCGCTCAACCAATCGCAATGTTTTGTGATATAGTGGACGGATTATTATAATTTGAGATAAATCAATGCAGACGTCTTCCAAAATTGGCAGATCGACAGGCAATCGGTGGAGACCCACCTAGTACCTCACATCAAGATGCTTAGAGGCGGACCGGAAGATTTGATGAGCTACCTCCCCCACATGCTTCTTTCAAATTGTGTAGCATATATCCTTTTCATATGGAGTTTGACTGAAACGATCTTGAACAAAGTTGTAACTGAGAAAATTTCCAATAATAAATAATAAGAAAATTTTGTCGAATAGGCAGTTTTGAAGCAGTTTTTTTATCCTAGCATAATTTTATGGAAAACAAAATCTGAACATTTACAGGATTCCCGAAATTTTGTCTCCGAAAATGAATATAGTTCAGTTCCCAGTATATATTAAAAAAAATAAAAAATCATTATTTACTATCTACAATAACATAGCGCATGCGTGGAAAATTGATTGTTATATTAAGTTTCATTTTACTTATGTGTATCTTCGATGTATTCCAAAGTACCTTTTGCACTGGATAATATCGAATTGCAAAAGACTCTGGATTAACAATAGAAAAGGGCCTATCAACATTTGTAAACAAACACTTCTGAGCCTATTTCCTCGCAAAGCGTAGGCCACTCACGCAAACCAATACCATCATCATGTAGGGGAAAGTTTCCCCTACACGACGATTCTGTAGGTTTGTGTGTGTAGCCATCGGCTTACGAGAAAAAGGGCTCAGAAGTGTTTTTTTACAAATGTTCATAGGCTCTTTTCTATTGTTGATCCAGGACTCAAGTCAATAATATGACCCGAGCTTTCAGCAATCTGGTATTCTGCCGGTGGAAGCATAACTGTCCCATATGACATTTGGATATTTTTTATTTTTTTATGCCAACCACAACACTTTGATATGTACTTTCAAAATATAATTCAGTTGCGTCTCGTCCGCATGTTCAACCTGTTCGCTGAATCCGTTGTTTTAAAAGATCTCGACAACTTATATTTAAAACGACGTTTCGACGGATATAGCGCGTTGTCTATTGTTTCGGTTATCTACTATCCGGTGGCGCAAGTGATCGAGTAGGAAAAACATAATAGAGCTGCTTCCTGGTATCATGGTGTAGTTCTTCGGGTGTGGTGGGTCAGTGGTGGGGATAATAATTTATATATTTAGTCAGCACCAACAGGCTTAGTGAAGTCCCAATGGTGGTATTAATATATGACGTGTACTATAAACTTAAACTTAAATATCAAACCACAACACACTTGTTCATAATGGCCTACATCCCAGAAAAATATGACGTGAAAAGTCTGCGCAGAGTTTGCCGACTGACATGGTAGTCGAACGTAGCACGACGAAACCGAAGCGGTGCAAGATCGATCAATCGACAACGACTCTCGACAACGACGACAACAAACAATAAAGGGACTTCAAGCAGTAAATATCGAAGAAGTCTTTAGGCATCCGAAAAACAAAGCTTAGAGCTCTTGACGCCTTGTCCCCGATGTGCGAGATGTGAAGCTTGTATGTGAACTGAGAATCCAGAATAACTCCTAATTTTTTTACGTAAGTCGCACGTTTGATTAACTGCCTTGAAGCTTCACGCAGAGAAAATTTACCTCTTTGAATTAAAAATAATAATTATTGAAATGTTTTGCAACATCAAATATTTTTATTTTTGAATTCAATACTTTCTTTTGTTGCTTCAACAATTTTGGTTGTTGTTTCCAAAACCTAAACTGCCGTTCTACGCATAACTGTCCCGTGTTGCAAAAGTTGTAGTTGAGAAAAAAGCGTTTTATGTTTTGCATCACTATTGTGTAGTGCTGGTAATATTCGTGGCAAAACCCACAAATTTATGAGTGGCATTTGAAAATGTGGCTGAGTTTCGATGTAATCTGTGGTATTACAAACAATAAGATTATTTTTGTATGTAAAATACGGGGTAAAATATTCAGTGGGACTGACATGCGTAGAATGTTGCCTTGCAGCAGAAAATTCTAGGCATATCAGTCACACTGCATGATGTATTGATGGGTCGTTGGCGATAGAATTTACGTTTTCAAATAGACATACCATGTGCAGTATTGTTTATGCTCCTATCATGATTCTGATTATTTTTAACACCATATCATCGTTAGAAACACAGTTCCTTCAAATGCAAATGGTGGCTTATATAGACAATTTAATGTTAATGTTTTCATGTCAAAGTCATTGTTGAAGTTTGCATATAAGCCCCTTATTAATGCTGAGCGTCGAGTTGTTCCTACAAAAGATGTTGTAAACTTAAATCAATTTTTTTTCTAAGATCTCTTTAGAAAAGTCGTAGTGGGACTATTATGCCTAGAATTTCAACATGGGACAATCTAACTTGATGTTTTTTTGATACAAACTCAGAACAAAGTATATAATTTTTTGTTTGTATCCAAAAGTATAGTTAAAAAATTAACCATATATTGCAAAAGCTGCAATTTGACCAAAAGCAACATGGGACAGTTATGCGTAGAATGGCAGTAAACCTGAGAAAAAAAAATTGTAGTTTGAACAAGCTATATTTTTGTGCTCAACAATAATTTCAATCAATTTTAAAAAAAACTGTTGATTTAAAAACCAACAACTCTGTAACAATTACTTTCTTACAGTTGTCAGTGAATGTGAATGTTTTCAATATTTCCGCATGCGCCAGTTTCGTACCCTCAATTTCTAAAAGCAAAGTGATCTCGCTGGAGGAAATATTATTTGAAGAGGTCGAGGAAGTTAACGTCGCGCTAGTCGATTCATTGCTTGGGTTTGGACTTTCTAAGCGATCTGGGAATTGCTTTCATGGTAAGAAATTGAAATTTTTTAATGGAATTTTATTTTAATGACTAATTTCTGTTTACAGAAAAACAGTAGAGCAATGTTGAAGGTTATCGAACGGAAGGAAATATAAATTCATGTACGGAATGAATTCTTGGGAAGAACGACAGGTAAAAATCTAAGATTTTAAATTAATACTCTGTCAGAACAGAATCATTGGACAAGCTCACAACTATCTAGGATATTAAATTAATACTCTTTCATTCAACGTTAATGGAATTTTCATCGTTATCGTCAACAGAATCATTGAACAAGCTCACAACTTATCTGCAGCTGGAATGTTTGCTAATTAATTTTTTTATTGAATTAAAATTAAGCCAAATCAAAAATATTATTTCGAAATAAAACATAATCAATTAAAATATTTAAAACAAAAAAAAAGTTCTGCAGTCATGAAATATCAATTGTAGCCGAATCATTTTTTATTTTAGTTTCAAAGATATATATGTTTGACAGCAACGGTTTTTTTGTTTCAAAACGATTCTTTTTTTGTAAATAAAAAATATATAGTTAATTCAACAGAATATATTTTTCATTGCTTTTTTGACACATTTTGAAATATTTTGTGTTAAATCAGTAAAGATTTATCCTCGCACGGAGAATATATAACATAACAATTAATGTAAATATTTATTGTTTTCATTTGTCCGGGCTATGTCCGTCCAAATTTCCAAAATCTTGTTCGGTACTTATTTTGCTGAATTCGTTCTGTAAAACAGAAATTTCACCGAACATTTTGTAAAATATGACATTTTACTAAATTCCACCAATCAAAAATACTAAATTTCTGTAATTTACAGAAAATTTGAAAAAACACTACCGATCGAAACTGTAAATTGCTGCAGTTCCGCAACACTGTAACAATAATTACGAATGTACTGTAAATTTAATATTTTGCAAAATATTCTGTAAAAAAGTACCGAACTGATTGTTAATTTATTCCATGCTGTCAAACACAACTCTTTCCCGCCATTTTAAAGTTGAATGTTCACCAGCTTTGTTGAACTTCGTAGTGCAGCCAAAAATAAGTGCCAAAAATGGAGGAATGGACAACAACTTTCCGGAACTGTCGGCACATTCGCCAGTAAGGGAAATTTTTGCCTTACCCCAGGGATCATCTGATTGCAGCAGCGTTTGATGTGAAGTTCGTAAGATATTTTTAACATCGTTGAAAAAATGTATGTGGATACATTGTCTTTCTATTTGCATTATAGATAAGCATGCAGTTTTTACACATTTTTCCAAATGTTCATTAACACTGATATAAATCTGAAACTCAAATCTAAATAAACGGAAAATTAAAAAGAACTTAAAGGGAATAATATTAATTTAACTCATTAATTATTCTTAATGTAAAAATTAAGAAAGATAATCAATAAAAACCCGTTTACAAACGAATCTGTAAATTTTGCTAAGCAACTGTAAATTTATTGCATTGTTTTCGGTAAAAATGTGACAGCTCGCACTACCAATCGTTCAGCAAAATTTACAGAACATATCGGTAAGTTTTGACAGCTAAGTAGCGAAGTTAAATTTACTGAACGTATTGTAAAGTTAAAAAACTACCGAATCGATTACCGAATGATCTGCTGTTTCATATTCGGTAAAAAATTACAGTAAACTGTAAAAAAATCTAAGTGTGTAGAGGATTTCCCCTATAGAATATCTGTACTCAGAACTTCGGATTTTTATCAATAAGATTTGCAATCCACTATTTTATGAACAAATCAATGCGTTGTGGATTAAACTCTTTTCTGACAATGTTAAAACAATGATGGATTGTGTTATGTGCGTCGATCGAATTTCTGGGACACTCGAATCCATTCGAATCTCGAAAAGGGTTACGGTAAGGGGGCTTTAGTGTTTGCTGTTCAACATTGCTTTGGAAGGTGTGGTTTGGAGATACGCCTGAGTGGTACGATTTTCTAGAAGTCCGTCCAACTTGTTGGCTTCGCGGACGACATCGATATCGCTACACGCAACTTTGTGACGATGGGGGGAAAAGTACATCAGACTAAAGGCCGAAAGGATTGAACTTATCATTAATGCGTCTGAAACCATCATGATGTCAAAACCATAAACTAAACCAAAACGATTACTAACTACCAATGGGATATAATTTTCAAGCACTGAAACTTAACGAATCTTTGTTCATAAAAGGATTATTTCTCCGTAAAATGAATGCATAGGTATCATTTTTCAAGCGTTCTCGGTAGATTGTCACCAAAAATATTAGTTTTAATTAGGCAGTGTTTTCTAAATTCTAGCTTTAAAAAAAATATCTCGCGGTAAGGCGAAACGCTTTTTTTATAGGACAAGAAGACAATCCCTAGTCCATCCATAATATATTTTACATTGCTTTTTTGACACATTTTGAAAACAAAAATATTCTGTGTTAAATCAATAAAGATTTATTGCTGTATTCAACAATAAAAATTATAAGCCGGGGAATGATAATTTTTATTGTTGATTTTAATACAGAATATCATTGATATTAAAAAACTTTTCGCTGCGTGTTATAGTCGAAGAAAATCGGCTCCTTTTTTCTAGAAAAAGTGATCACCGAACACTTCTCCGGATTAACCACCATGCGGCTTCACCAGTGAGCAAAGATTTCTGTTGTAGGAGGTGACTGATAGGACTAGTCGGCAAAATCGGAACTTTTTTCGCTCCCGTCGGCATTTCTGGTTGGATTTTTAGATTTTGCTACGCTGAATCCAAATATGGGCTCAGAAATGCTGTTACACGTCCAGTTTGTGAGAAAAATGTGATATAAACTCACAAAAACACGTACTTCCGTAGTAATATGATCTACCTAAGCAACAACCAGAATATTGGCTCTGCCCTTTGCAAGTTGGACTTGGATTTTATGGAATGGACCTCCCTGAATCCATTCGTGAACACCGATTTTTCGTAACACTTAAGATTGATGAAATAAACCGGGTTTTCATTCACAAAATTACGAATTTTCATGAAAATCAAGATTTCCTATTTTGAAAACATGAATTTTCGCTCCGCCCTTTGAATGTTGGGCTTGGATTTTATGAAATAAACCTCCCTGAATCCATTCGTTATCACAGATTTTTCGTAACACGTAAGATTAATGAAATAAACCGGGATTTCATTCAAAAAATTACGAATTTTCATAAAAATCAAGATTTTCTATTTTGAAAACATGAATTTTCGCTCCGCCCTTTGAATGTTGGGTTTGGATTTTATGAAATGAACCTCCCTGAATCCATTCGTGAACACAGATTTTTTGCAACACGTAAGATTGATGAAATAAACCGGGATTTCATTCACAAAATTACGAATTTTCATGAAAATCAAGATTTTCTATTTTGAAAACATGAATTTCAGCTCTGCCCTTTGAATGTTGGGCTTGGATTTTATGAAATGAACCTCCCTGAATCCATTCGTGAACACAGATTTTTCGTAACACGTAAGATTAATGAAATAAACCGGGTTTTCATTCACAAAATTATGAATTTTCATGAAAATCAAGATTTCCTATTTTGAAAACATGAATTTTCGCTCCGCCCTTTGAATGTTGGGCTTGGATTTTATGAAATAAACCTCCCTGAATCCATTCGTTACCACAGATTTTTCGTAACACGTAAGATTAATGAAATAAACCGGGATTTCATTCACAAAATTACGAATTTTCATAAAAATCAAGATTTTCTATTTTGAAAACATGAATTTCAACTTCACCCTTTGAATTTTGGGCTTGGATTTTATGAAATGGACCTCCCTGAATTCATTCGTGAATACGGATTTTTCGTAACACGTAAGGTTGATGTAAAAACCGGGTTTACTTTCACAAAATTACGAGTTTTCATGAAAATCAAGACCCGTCCATTAATTACGTCGCTCAAAAATACAGATTTTCAATCCCCTCCTTTCTTTATCACATTTTTTGTATGGATTTTTGAAATTTTTTGTATGCATCGTCACTTTTTAAACCCTATGAGTTTTGTTAAAAAAGAAAGCAAGAATCCTCAAGCACGTAGCTTAATGCGGCATTTTATAGAGCTTTTTGACGTATAATTTGCGCACACTACTGCTAGATTTGAATCGAAGCAGTGCGAGTGAGAAGTCAACGAAGTTGTGGGAAACCAAACCGTGCATTAATCCCCGCATGTTAGACAAAGAAAGACGATTAAATGTCGAAAAGGTCTATTGGCGTTTTGCGGCACAAAATTTGTGTCATTATTGCTGTCTTGCTTTGGCGTCAATTAATGCTCATGTTGGCTCTCTTCAGCCTTGCACAATCATTTTTTATTCATTCAAAGCTAGCTATTTGAGTGTTACGGACGCGTTTTTTTTTGTAAAAATGTCGCGAATTTGTCTGAACGATCCGCAAAAATTATGTAGCATTTGTGGAGACGTGATATTGAAGGAACAGAGAAAGGGGTTTACACCTTTGTTGAAGACAGCATATCAGCTGTATTTTGACAAGGAGCTTCCAAATCGTGAGTTTCCATGGGTTCCAACATACTCCTGTTGCTCATGCTTCCGAAAATTGCTTGGTTGGATGAAAGGTACGCACAAAGGCTTACCTTTTGCCAAACCTATGGTGTGGACTAATCCAATCAATCACATGAGCGATTGTTACTTTTTTTTGACAAAAATTCATGGATTTTCCTAAGCTTTGAAGCATAAAATCGAATACCCATCAAGGCCAACATTGCACTCCGAAGCAATGCCAGTTCCAATATCTCCAAACATTGCTGGACGTGCTGATGAGTTGGATTCGGAACCAGCCCAGACAACCAAAATGCACGTATATTGAAAGTTGTTTTTATGATATACAAACATATATGTAAGTAAACAAATCGTATAGAATGCAAAAACATGGCTTATACGTGCAAAAGTGGAGGCCATATACGCGCAAATTCCATTGTTCTCTAATACGAGTTGATTTGATGTCGTATGCGATTGAATATGTAATAACAAATTGGATTTAAAAAGGTTAGCGATGTATATCCGATTTTGTTTGTGACGCAGTACGATGAATAATTGACACATCGTATAGAAGTCGAAGATTTGCACTCTTTACGATTTAACTTAAACATAATATGATAAAGGCCACAATCAATTGCGATTTTGACTAAATATATAGGACTATACGATACTATTTGAACAGTGTTATACGACTTGTGGTTGTCTGGGAGGCGAATCTGAGAAAAGCTTTCAGGATGATCCAGATTTTTTACCTTCGGAGTCTGAGGAACCGCATATTATAACCCAAGAGGAGCTGAACGATTTGATTCGAGATTTGGAGCTACCCAAGACCAAAGCGCAGCTGCTAGCTTCAAGGCTAAAGCAGTAGAATGTCCTGGAAAAAGATGTTAAGGTGTCATCTTATAGGAAGAGACATTCAGATAACATTAAATATGTTTCGATGGACGGTGATCTTGTGTTTTGCAACAACATCGAAGGTTTAATGGAAGAGCTACAGTTAGAGTATCACGCAACTGACGAGGCTCTTCATCGACGCTTCAAGCAAAAGCTTGAAGGCAGTGTTACTGCACAATGGAAATAAGTATTCTTCAGGGCCAGTTGCATTTGCAGCTCACATGAAGGAAACTTATGAGAACATAAAAACACTTATGGAAAAGATCAAATATTCGGAACACCAGTGGAATCTCTGTGCAGATCTTAAGGTAGTGGCATTGCTCACTGGGCTTCAAGGAGACTACACAAAGCATTGTTGTTTCCTCTGCGAATGGGACAGTCGTGCGAGGGATAAACATTACCACCAGCAGCATTGGCCAGCACGTACCGAGATGGTACATGGAAAGAAAAATGTGTCAAATCTGCCTCTTGTCGACAGGGACAAAATTTTACTACCTCCGCTACATATTAAGCTTGGGTTGATCAAAAATTTTGTCAAAAAGCTGGATATTCAAGGAGAACCATATTGTTTTTTGAGGAAAAAGTTTCCGAGATTGAGCGAGGCCAAGGTGAAAGAAGGAGTATTTGTTGGCCATCAAATTAGGAAACTCCTTAAAGACGACAATTTTCAGCAGACTCTTAACGCGACAGAGTTACGAGCATGCAATGCGTTCCAAAAGGTTTGTGGTCACTTCTTGGGAAATGAAAAGTCTCCGGATTATGTACACATCGTTCAAGAGCTGGTTGATTCGTATGCTGCACTGGGATGTAATATGTCACTTAAATTGCACTTTTTGCATTCTCATCTGGACTTCTTCCCAGAGTATATGGGAGCCGTCTCAGATGAACATGGAGAACGATTTCATCAAGATATCGTACAGCCTGAAAAGAACTTTGCTGGCAAATGGAGCCCAGCGTTGCTAGCGGACTACTGCTGGATGCTACAGAGGCAAACACCCTTTGAGAACTATAAAAGGAAAAAGAAAACAAAGTGAATTTGAAAAATATAGAGAACATTTCAACGAAATGACTGACTGACTGACTGACTGACTGACTGACTGACTGACTGACTGACTGACTGACTGATCCAAACCCAACATTCAAAGGGCGGAACGAAAATTCATGTTTTCAAAATAGGAAATCTTGATTTTCATAAAAATTCGTAATTTTTTGAATGACAACCCGGTTTATTTCATCAATCTTACGTGTTACGAAAATCTGTGTTCACGAATGGATTCAGGGAGGTCCATTTCATAAAATCCAAGCCCAGCATTCAAAGGGCGGAGCCCTCATGCCAAATTCATGTTTTCAAAATAGAAAATCTTGATTTTTATGAAAACTCGTAATTTTGTGAATGAAAACCCGGTTTATTTCATTAATCTTACGTGTTACGAAAAATCTGTGATAACGAAGGGATTCAGGGAGGTTTATTCCATAAAATCCAAACCCAACATTCAAAAGGCGGAGCGAAAATTCATATTTTCAAAATAGGAAATCTTGATTATCATGAAAATTCGTAATTTTGTGAATGAAAACCCGGTTTATTTCATCAATCTTACGTGTTACGAAAAATCTGTGTTCACGAATGGATTCAGGGAGGTCCATTTCATAAAATCCAAGCCCAGCATTCAAAGGGCGGAGCTGAAATTCATGTTTTCAAAATAGAAAATCTTGATTTTTATGAAAATTCGTAATTTTGTGAATGAAATCCCGGTTTATTTCATTAATCTTACGTGTTACGAAAAATCTGTGATCACGAATAGATTCAGGGAGGTTTATTTCAAACATCCAAACCCAACATTCAAAGGGCGGAACGAAAATTCATGTTTTCAAAATAGGAAATCTTGATTTTCATAAAAATTCGTAATTTTGTGAATGAAAACCCGGTTTATTTCATCAATCTTCCGTGTTACGAAAAATCCGTGTTCACGAATGGATTCAGGGAGGTCCATTTCATAAAATCCAAGCCCAGCATTCAAAAGGCGGAGCTGAAATTCATGTTTTCAAAATAGAAAATCTTGATTTTTATGAAAATTCGTAATTTTGTGAATGAAATCCCGGTTTATTTCATTAATCTTGCGTGTTACGAAAAATCTGTGATAACGAATGGATTCAGGGAGGTTTACTTCATAAAATCCAAACCCAACATTCAAAAGGCGGAGCGAAAATTCATGTTTTCAAAATAGGAAATCTTGATTTTCATGAAAATTCGTAATTTTGTGAATGAAAACCCGGTTTATTTCATCAATCTTACGTGTTACGAAAAATCTGTGTTCACGAATGGATTCAGGGAGGATTATTTCATAAAATCCAAGCCCAACATTCAAAGGGCGGAGCTGAAATTCATGTTTTCAAAATAGAAAATCTAGATTTTTATGAAAATTCGTAATTTTGTGAATGAAATCCCGGTTTATTTCATTAATCTTACGTGTTACGAATAATCTATGTTCACGAATGGATTCAGGGAGGTCCATTCCATAAAATCCAAGTCCAAGTTTCAAAGGGCAGAGCCAATATTCTGGTTGTTGCTTACACACTTAGAAAATTTTACAGTATTCGGTATTTTTTTACCGAACTTTCAACAGCTGAACGTTCGGTAATCCGATTTAACGGGTTTCGGTAAAATTTTACAGTATTCCGGTAAAAAATTACCGGAACTTGTCAAATTTTACCGAAATCCGTTGAATCGGATTACCGAACTGTTCAGCTGTTGAAAGTTCGGTAAAAAATTACCGAATACTGTAAAATTTTCTAATATTACTACGGAAATACGTGTTTTTGTGAATTTTAATCACATTTTTCTCAAAAACTGGAAGTGTTACAGCAAAAATTTGAATTCAGCGTGGTGAAATCTATAAAATTCAACATATATACTTGAAGGGAGTAAAACACT
The DNA here is from genome assembly GCA_034211315.2 of Aedes japonicus. Lineage (NCBI taxonomy): Eukaryota > Metazoa > Arthropoda > Insecta > Diptera > Culicidae > Aedes > Aedes japonicus. Next base: position 23,914 of record JASCZW010005494.1, on the reverse strand, counting down.
GCCGACTAGTGTAGTTGATAAACAGGATTCGTAAAAAGATCAACAGGTCATCGGCATGCGAAAGATTGGGAACTACGAGGGCTAAGTTTAAATAATTGAAGTACAGCAAGAATATCAGCTGCCCTAACTGGCTCCCTTAAGGTATTCCAGAAGTGGCTGGAAAAACGTCGGGCATGCAACAGCAACTGTTAGCAGACAACCAGTGAGATAGAAGCGAAACCACTGAGACTTCTATTAACTCCAAGCTTATGTTGTTTTGCGATAGCGATGTCATGTTTGAGCTCGACAAAAGCGGCTGAAAGGTCTGTAGGTCTGTAGTCTGTATAGATGACGTCCGTTTACGCCCTTTCGGCCATATTTTCCGTAATAAACGAAGTGAGACACAACAGATTAGTGGTAGGGCTGTTAGCTGATTAAGGGATAAATAATAGTGACTTTAGTGACTAAAATAATAAAAATAGTGAAGAAATAGTGACTAAAAAGTGATTTCCAAATTTAAGTATTTTTTAATCTTTTCTACATTTGTTTTATAAGTTGTATAAGTACAGTAAAAATTAACTAAGTGATTACCCCCGTTTGCAAATAATGAATAATACTGCGGCGCAGAATCACTTTTTGGGTTTTTATATTCAGTGAATATTTTCGAACGTAAAAATACATAAGAAGATAATCTTGGGATGGTCTAGGTCATCCAAACTGTTTGAGGGTTCAGAACTCAAGATTTAAGGATGTTGCAGTAAATTTTAGGCAATACAAAGTTACAATAGATATGAGATAATCTTCTGATGTTCTAGGTTATCCAATCTTTCCTGGAATTCAAAACTTAAAATCTACAGCCGAAGATTTTATGTTTGGAATTGTAGCTTAAAATCACCAGCTTTTTTGGACTTATCAAAATAGCAATATGTATTTGACCAAATACAGTGAATCTTTTGGAATATAATGAGATACCTTGGGAACTGATCTTGAGTTCAGAACTTCCGATATACAGTAGCAACCGTAAATTTTTTTACGAAGCTACGATAAATATTCAAACAAATTCGATGAATATTTTAAAACGTCCTCAGACGTCAAAGGAACACCTTGCTAGTTTCAGTTCATTCAAACTGTCCTTCAAAATTTAAGGTCTACAATTGTAACAATAGCTCTTTGGGCTATACAAAGTTAAGTTAGTTTGTTTGGCATAGAATATCCCACGATTATCTCATAGTATCAGTTGGTCTTCCAGGACACTCATTGAATATATTTGAATACCTATCATATTATGGTAAAGCGAAAAAAAATACTGTTACAACTGTTCATCTTAAGTTCTGATCTCCTGGGCAGTTTGGACGACACAGCACATCTCAAAAAAATATTTCCTACTTTATTCAATCATTTCTATATAAATGAAATTGCTTGTATAAACAGGCATGAAAGGGGAGGTAGCAAGTTCTTAATATAGTCCTCTGGACCGACTGTTCTCTGGAAGTGAAGTATTCGCAGGCCACAAATTGGGCCTACAAACTCAGACGACTATGGTTTGCATCAGCCTTTTCAGATCAGCGTACATTAGATGTATGAGTGGTTCTTCTCTCTAGAAGAAACCTTAGAAAATATTATTGAAATAGGTCAGTATGCTTAACAATAGCTTGTAAACTTAATCAAAAATTTTTAGACCAATTTCTACTTAACAAGTTTTACAACTTTGCACAAAAATATTCGGTTTAACAGCAATCAAGCAAAGGCAGAATAAGCTAATATATTCAATTAATTGTGAATTTTTAAAATCTACTGTATAATAAACGAAGATTATTTGTCTCAGAAATTTCAGCAAATATAAAATTCTAGTGTACGAGTTTTAATGGAACTTTGAAATCATTACGTTTTTATAAACTGGTCGAATTGCAGTGTATCCCGATTTCATCTATGATGGAATTTAGTTTGCTTGACTGACGGGATAAAAACAATCAAATCTAGATTCAGAATTACTACGTGAATAACCGAAAATAAGCCCTTTGCCTGATTTTCAATTCGTTCCCACTTTTCTCGACTATTTGGATACCGAAAGGGTAGACTTTTGAAAAAAACTGAATCGTACAAAATATTTTTGAAACAAGTGAGTGTAAATCAAATACGACTTGATTCTTGAATGAAGTTTCTTCATTGGACATTTTATTTGTATATTGGATAAACGATTTGTATATTGGATAAGGTTTTCACACCTATCCCGTTTGATTCGTCATGGACTTCACTAGGTTTATTTGTATAGAAATATGAAAAATTATTATGAAATAGCTGGAAAATTGTAAAAATAATGAGAGATGATGTAAAATGGGACCACGTGCGTCGCATTCAAGCTAATCTAGAGTGCTATGACCGACCAGCGCTCTGCATTTGACAAGATCAATTCTCGAGTACTTTTTCAAACAGACGTATCTGATTTTGTAAACAAAGAGGGGAAGTTAGATTCAAACGTTAAATTCTTCAAACCCTTAGCACTTTCATGCAAACTAGAACCACCAACACAAGGAATAACATTTCCCTAACATTCCTCAAACATTCCTTCAAACATTTTCTCTTTGTTTACAAAATCAGATACGTCTGTTTGAAAAAGTACTCGAGAATTGAGGTAGAGGCAGGACAGCGTTCACCAGGGCATCTAGTTTTTACTTCTCGACTTTTATGAAGTATGGCCAGATCGCCAAATTTGGTTGACTATTGTACAATATGAACAAGTGATGTTTTTAAACTTTTTACATTCGGAAGTGCGAAAATAGTGACTTTAGTGACCATTTTCCGAAAAAATATTGACTTTAGTGACTTTTGGGGCAAATAGTGACTTTTTAGTGACTAGACTCAAAATAGTGACAAAGTCACTAAAAAGTGACTCGCTACCAGCCCACTATTACTTGCAGTGGAACAGTAGAGTGTAAATCATAACGAGCTCAAATAACTTTGATACCGCGCTCAAAAACGAATTGCCTCGGTAATTATCCACATCTCGTTCCCTTCTCAGTTTCCTTCTTGTGAACTGTAAGCAAGTGAGCAACCTTCCAACAGGCGGTGGAAATGAGGTGGAAATCCGGAACAGACGATGCAGACAGCAAAATGGAAATGTGTTTCTTTAGAAATACTGACAGAATTCCATCTGAGCCAGGATTGAAGGATGACTTGAGCTGCGATGCGGCAGTGGAGATCATCTCAATACCACCAAATGCGTGACCATGTTCGTTGCCGCAATTATCTGATCGTCAGTAACATTTTCGTCAGTGAATGGCGAACTTGATCGAAAGCAAGTGGCAAATATCCTGAGGAATTGAAGCGGTTTCGCCATTCAAGACCATGGACGTTGGAAGTCCAGCATCCCTGGGCTGCTGATAACATATCTCCAAAAAGATTTCGGACGTGATTTCAGCTTTCTTTGGATGTTTTGTTAGTATCGGGAGTAGCATAGACGACTAACCCGCTTGAATGATGATGAATGACTGATGGATTATGATCCATGCTATCGGTTCGTCATACTCGCCGTGCCACTTGGAATGAGTAAACCCCTTTACCATTTTTTGAGTGGCTCCAACAGCATCCTTACTGTTTGTATAAATCTGTGTAAATCAGAAATCGGTATTCATATTCAAATATTTTACAAGACGCAACGTGAGTGCAGCTTATCGTTTACCAACACGAGCCACCCAATCATGTTATCCAACATCCCAGTGATTCCTCGTGGAATTGCACAGGTGTTCTCGGCTTCCAACAAAGCGTGTATCACGTCAACATACTCCTACCCTTTTCTTTCGGACGGGGCCGGCGCCGGTGTTGCTTTAGTCTGAGATCATCAGTTTTTACACATTAAGGTTGTATGTTAGCCCCAAGCATCATTGTTTGGTTGTAATAACAGCTGATCTGGCAAAAACGGAAGCTCATGCTAATATAGTGACTGAAATAATTACTTTTTAAACAGTCGACGGTTAGAAAAATCGATATAGAACCGATATAGAAAACCAATTATTCCCCGTGAAAGACAATTTTACATAGGCTTTGTGCACAAATTACGTAACGCAAAAAAACGGGATTTTGGACCCCCTCCCTCCCCTATGTAACGATGTAACGATAAGTAACACGTTACCAGACTCCCCCCCTTAAATTACGTAACGCTCACGCCCCCCCCCCCCCACCCCTAACTCTCAATTGCGATAAAATCATCACAAAAATTGTTATTGTTGTTGTTTTTATGTTTAATTTTCATTTGAGTAACTTGAACTTAGTAAAGATTGCTAACATTAGTCAATTAATTTCATTTAAGTAACTTTAAGCTATTAAAAAGATTACGAAAAACATTGCACTCATGGTACTGCATTTATTCAGGTTACTGGATGTTCTTGATAGTACGTTCACAGTACAGCTTATATTACGTGATATAGAGTATCTTGATATCAAATGAAATGTACATTATTTCCAGTGAAAACTAAATGTATAGTTGCTGATATCAAGATACTCTACTGCCGTTATACGCATAACTGTCCCATGTTCTATGGGAATCCCTATATACATGGGACAGTTATGCTTATAACGGCAGTCTATATCACGTAATATAAGCAGTAGTGCGAACGTACTATAAAACTGTTAAAAATATTAGTTTAGCAACTTTACTAAAACGTCTTGAAACTATTTAAAGTATTACAAACAAGTTCAAAGTTTTATTCATATAACATAATTCTAACTAAAAAATCGTAACAGTATATTATGCAATGCATAATATTAACCTATTGCGATTATTATAATCTAATTATTATTAATTATATTTTTTTATACCAATCAATTTTCCGTTTAATCCGTGCAGTGCATGAATAAGGGCGCTCTTTGTACGACTAATTTATGACGGCAGAAACATAGAACAACAGACGCCGTAACAAGTCCACTTGATGTAGGCTACACGCAGAGGAATATTGGGTGATTGAACGCACATTTCTTGTGTATTAAATCAAACCACACTTTGTCTTAGTTTAATGCAATCATATATTTGAAACACCAAAATTTCTTATCGAATCCAATATTTTTAGTCAATTAATATTTCTAACAGAAATCATTATTGATTCAACAAAATAATTTTGTAGAATAAACAATAAACCCCAAATTTAACTGAATTTCTTATTATTTCAATGGTTTCAATATAAAAAAAACAATATTTTATTTTTCAATTCAACCGCTTTGGTCGAATCATACAGAACAATATATTTCTCAGCGTGCATATGTACGATCAGAGTTGCAATTCTCCTCGGTGCTAGCAGGGTGCTTAGTGAAAAGGTACTCCGGAGATTGGCAAACGCAAACTCACCCGAGAGATTTTGGTTTTGTTTCCACTCTCTGCTAGACACCACAAGTTGAGTGACACCAAAGTGTCTGTCGTTTGCACCCTCACCACACAAACAGGCCGGAGCGTGTGAGTGATATCTGAGGTGCACCGAAGAGAGCAGAATTATTTCACCGGGGAGAGTCACCCTGGTGAAAATATTCATTGCTAGTTTTATACCGCAACAGTTGAATTTGAACATTTTTACAATGTTACTGATTTCTTAATGTTCTTCGTCTTCTTTTCGGCGGATCCAAGCATATTGCTTATCGCAATTAGCTGATTTCCAGGCTCTCACAACCTAATGTTCTAGATGCACTTGCACAGTTTTTAAGCTTTCGAAGATAATCACCTATGCATGAATTTGTATATTTTGTGGCAAGCACAATGATACTCTTATGCCCAGGGAAGTCGATATTTATTTAAATCGACTGGACTGGGAATCGAACCCGCCTCTACTGGATTGGTAGTTCCGTGCCTTTACTGACGAGACTATCTGCGGCCCATAATTCGTAATGTTCATCTAGGATATTCTGAAAGCACAAAAAAGGAACCGGGAGTCGCGAAAAAAAACGTCGGACTGTACTTTCTTGTTCCCGCGATTTTTTCTTAATGTTTGAATCAAGGTTTCACTCACGTTAGTGCGGTGTAGTCCTTTTTCGCTCTTTCACTCTTCGTCGTTCACACTGCAGTGAGTGTATGAATGCTTAGGCAGCGAACTGTCAATTCTCTCGCTCTCCCGTGCTGTGTCGAACAATCTCTACAGTGGTGTCAGGATAAAATCTCTGTAGAGACTGAGTGAGGTTCACCAAAGAGAGCTAGAAAAGTGCACCCGGGTGATTCTCCCCAGAGAAATTGCAACCCTGTGTACGATGCATGGAAAATTGCACCAATTGTTGATTCAAATCGTCATAAGATACCTTTCATTTAGTAGATCACATTTAAAAAGTCTCCATTCATCGAAGCTTTAGAATTTGGTAGGAAATCAATAGATAGACTCAATCCATTTTTCTTAAAATTTAATATTTCTTGCACCATTTGGCCATAAATGTGTTTTTATTATCGCCACACCCATAAGGAACACATGTGATTGGCCAAAATTTGAAACTAAAGGGTGTCCACGATGAAATTGCCACACTATGAAATTGCTCTAACTTTTTAACCGTTGGGTAGAATTTAATGAAAATTTGAGTGGATTTAGTTCATAGTGCATTAAAACTCGCGGAAATGGAGTCGAAAGAACAGCTCGTGCGTGATAAAATCTTGCGCATTCATCACAAGAACAAGGATCTCTCGCATCGTTCCATCGCTAAAACGTTGGGAATCGCGAGTGATTAAGCGGTTCGAGGAACGGTTGACGACCGATCGAAAGCCCAGAAGTGAAGGAAAAACACCAAAAATCACAACCGCGTAGTTGGGGCCTTCAACCGAAATCCGAACGCCTCCGTTCGGGATGTGGCTAAGAAGCTGCACCTAAGCCGCAGTTTTGTCCAGAAGGCCAAAACTAAGGCTGGGCTTCGAACGTTCAAGGTACAAAAGGCCCATAATCGCGACGAGAAGCAGAACAAGTCCGCCAAAACCCGTGCCAGGAAGTTGTACCTCAACATGCTGACGAAAGTTGAATGCTGCATCATGGACGACGAAACATATGTGAAGGCCGACTTCAAACAGATCCCCGACAACCTGTTTTTCACGGCCAAGGATAAGTTCAGCGTTCCGGAGCATGTCCGCACTCAGAAGATGCCCAAATTTGCGAAGAAATTCCTGGTTTGGCAAGCCATCTGCACGTGCGGGAAGCAAAGTGCACCTTTCGTGACCCAGGACACGATGAACGGACAGGTGTACATAAAAGAGTGCCTCCAGAAGCGGCTACTTCCTCTCCTGAAGGCCCACAACGTCCCAACAATCTTCTGGCCGGATTTGGCCTCATGCCACTACTCCAAGGACGTGCTGAAGTGGTATGCGGACAATAAGGTCAATTTCGTGCCGAAAATGTTCAACCCTCCCAACACTCCGGAGCTCTGCCCCATCGAGAAGTACTGAGCGATTATGAAGCAACACCTTCTTAAACGACCTAAGGTAGTGAAGACAGTCGAGGAACTGAAGAAAGTATGGGTTTACATGCAAAAAACGGTTGATTCACAGGTTGTGCAGAATCTTATGGCCGGGGTTAAATAAAATACGAGTAAAATGGTAAAATGAAGTTTAATAGTTATTTCTCAATCCCTGAAAATTTGATGGCAATCGGATGAAAACTCGAATTTTACGAATCAATTTTGTGTGTGACAATTTCATCGTGGACACCCTTTACGGCGATAATTGGTGCAGTGTTCCTGTTATGGCAAACGTGGCAAAGTTTTGGCTCAGTTTCGAAATATTTCCTTCAAAATATGGATTGAAAGCTTTCATTTGACGTATTGAACGTGGGGTTTTCTCAGAAATTTTAAACATAGTTCTTAACTAGTATAAATTAACCCTTTTCTACTTGCTACTTCCTACTTTGCTTGGCACACAGGCAATTTTAATAATGCAAATTGGTTATTCACTTTTGATTTTTTATTTCAAATTGGTTATTTTGTTACGTAACGATTTTAAAACCCCCCCTCCCCCATATGTCACAATAAGTAACGGTCGCTCAACACCCCTCCCTCCCCTTCATGCGTTACGTAATTTGTGCACAAAGCCATACATTGCTTGTGTAAATTTATTTAAAACGTGAATATGTTTATCTTCTACCAGTGTGTGAAAAAATTGACTGCCCGAAATGAGTGCGAAAAACAACAGCATTCAATTCTTTGGTCTTTGCTGAACACACGAATTACTAATAAAGAGAAAAAGCAATGAACGAACGAACACAAGCATTCGGTCCCCTCCAAAAAGGTGACCCGCACCGAATGTCTTCATTCACACAGGATGCTACCGACACATTTTTCTATACAGATCTCCGGTTCAATCAGTCAAAACAAAAAGAGGAGAGCATCACAAAACACAATAATCGCAAACATTCTGACTGAATGTGTTCTTGCTATCACCGAATTTTGGCTCTTCTGAAATTCTGTTTTGCACCGAATCGGTGAATGACGAGATGGATGTTGGATAAATTCACGGGATTCTGCTTATTGAATTTGAATTTTTCGCACCCTGTCTTCTACAGCAAAAATTGACTAAGCCATCACATTTATGTTAGTTTTGCTACTCGATACTAGGTTTTTTCTATCGAAACTACCAGAAATGAATAATTAATTCCACTGGCGAGGCGACATCCGTTGATAGCGCGATACAAACAAGATGTTAACATGAGAAAGAAACCTCCGGTTATCGCAATAGAAATTTGATTGAACCACCGCTGGTAGAGCACAATATGTCGGTTTTAACGGAGGTAACTTCAACTCAAATTTAATAATATCTTAGAATTTTATTTATTTATTTTCCGTCGGCCTATTTTTCCTCACATGGTGACAATCACCGACACCAGGGAGACGACTTCACCACCTGGACCCTACCTAACGACTCATGAATATGAGCCGGGAAAAACGGCTTTACTTCCCTTTCGAAGGAAGACGTGACCAGATTTTTTCGCCTCAGAAAAACCACCGACGTCGACTGGGATTGAACCCAGACCCACTGAGATGCCAAGTGGCAGTCACGCTCACCACTACACCACCAACACCGGCCGGTAAATATCTTAGAATATATGGTTGTTTATTTCACGAGTAATCCATGATTAGGGCCTAAAAGCCATTTGTAATCAATGGCTTTAAGCGTTAATGTCTCACGAATCACGAGAATCCTACTATATCCAGATACTCCATATGGTAGAACTAACATTCTTCTACCAGATGCTGCTTTCATTTCACGAGAGTGATGGAAGACTAAAGAGAAATCGACATTTAAAGTCATTGTTTACAAATGGCTTTTAGGCTCTTAACATGAATTACTCAAGATTTTAACTTAGCTGTTACAATATTTATCTCATCAAGAGTGGGGGAATTGTGAACTGCTCAATTCACTTCTATTGAAATTGTTGTTGCTGTTTATGTTATTGTTGGTATATTCCTTTCTATTAGTTAATTGAATGCAAATGCTTTTTACTAGTCTATTTACTATTTCTAGGGTTTTTTCATTAGGGCGAATCTACAATTGAGAGATTCTCTCCGGGCTCGCTCTCTTTCATTCATAAACCAATCACCTTTACGTTTTTCATTCTTCTAATTGTAGAGTATGCTAGCCAGCACTTTTGTGTTTCTATCTGTACTAAGGAATGCTTCGTAAGTTTTATAATGGCGCTGTAATGAATGAAAGAGAGCGAGCCCGGAGAGAATCTCTCAATTGTAGATTCGCCCTAATGAAAAAAAAAACCCTAGATTTACCCACGCAGAGAAAAACCTGAAATGGGTTTCCCGAAAGTCTCGTCGTTGACCCAGTATTCTAGGATAAATCTTTTGGTATCAAGAGCGTTGGCCATCGATGGTTAGGGCGAACTTTTTCCTAACATGTTAAAAAAAAAAAAAAAAAAAAAAGGTTCATCTTCCAGACAGTAACAACTTCGTTTTTGCTCGTCAAAGGAAATCGGTTCATCCGCAAACTGAAAAGAGAACAAGAGAAATCAACTAGTCTGACTCATGCTTATCTTCCTCTTGTGAATAAGCGGCATGACGAAACATAAAACGTTATCAGACCAGAATGTGCTGCACCCATCCTTCTCGGTGGATTTCAGTGCCTCTATTCTTGTAGTAATTTGGCATAAATGGCATCACTGAAGCGATAAAGCAAAAGAGCTAATACGAGCGTAAGTATTAATACGTAAATTATGTAATGTTCCTAAATACATAACAGAAAGATAAGAAAAACATACACTTTCTGTAAAACATCTGCTGAAATCAATGAATGCCGCTGACCTTCAAGTAGCCAGTGTATATTTATGTTACTTTTATGTGATACGCCATTTTAGAATGCAAAAAGCCGCACAGATAATTCCAAGAGATCTGTACATTTCGACAAAAAATGGAATAGAATAATCCATGGTCTGGAAAAACACTACCTATTTTGAGCGGAAAAGTTCTTGTATCCAATGTCGATTACAATTGCTGCCATCACCGAGTGCCAGTCCTGAGCAACCTTTGTCAAGTGCACGTTTTTATTACTTCGCCATCCATAATACTTTCCTTTGAACCATGAAATTGCACTAATGAATTTCCAACCGGTCTTACCGCTCATTCGATTTTCATTTTACCTTTTAAATGATCTGAATCACAATCTATTCAAAATAAACTCATGTACTTACCAATAATTTTTATATAGATCAAAATAAAACAATATTTCGCACTAATTTCTCACTTTTTTCGCGACAAAGCTTGGCGTGGCTTCCAAACACAATGAACTTTAATTTTGGATAGCTCGAAACACCATTTCAAGCCGGATTTTCGAGCATCAAGCCCGCATGTTTCCAGTCTATCAAACAATTGACATTCAATATGATAAAATTTGCCGCTTGGGCAATTCATCACAGTGTTGCCAGATTGTTTTCCTGGTCCATTCCTGGACAATTCTAGAGAAAATCGTCAAAAGGTCGAAAGTAACATTTGTAAACAATGACTTAAAACTTAAATTTCCTGGAAATGCCAGGTTGCTAACATCTACATCCACTACCAACGGGAAAATAATAATTCCTTGTATCTATTTCTGGTGCTATTTGGTTCCCACGAACCAGATCCCAGAAAAATGCGCTAGAAGTCATTGTTTACAAATGTTACTTTCGACCTTTTGACTATTTTGTCGAGAATTCCCCTTATTGTTGACTACACAGAAGAGAAAAAGTACCCATTTGAGCAGTTGCGTGTGGGATGCCAATTTTGGGTATAGGTATGTTAACCGACCCGTTGAGTATAAGTAACTTACTTTTGGGTAGAATTCACCAAAAAGTAAGTTATTTATACCCAACGGGTCGGTTAACATAGCTATACTCAAAATTGGCTTCCCATACGCAACTGCTCAAATGGGTACTTTTTTTCATCCGTGTACCGTTCAGAGGACTGAAGTGAGCGATGGTTCTTGAAGCCAGCCACTTTTGGTGTGGCGCTAGTTACGATTTCAACATTTTAAGCTTGGTTCACAATGGATTATATTTCTTTACAATATTTCTTCTACCAAACTACTAGTAACAGTAATTCTGGATCAACAATAGAAAAGGGCCTATCAACATTTGTAAACAAACACTTCTGAGCGCAAAGCGTGGGCCACCCACGCAAACCAATACCATCACCACAGACAGACGTTTAAGCAAGAGCAAAATTAATCGATAACCTTGTGTAAATTTTTGAATCGCTAGCAAGCGCTAGCGTAAGCAACTGTTGCTTCACCAACGCTACGTAGTTCACTTGGTCGAGGTGCCCACTGATGTGGTGAAGTTGCGGCATCTGCTAGCATGTCAAAATATCACTCCGTTGTTCGCCACATGCCACCCGATATTGACACGATGTTTTGACGTGCAATTATATACCACATAGCGTCTACAAAACTGACAGATTTGCTTTTTGCTAAATGCTTATTGACATTTGGCGATTCCTTTCAAATTGACGGTTGCGGAAATTTACACAAGTCGAGATTCAAGCTTGAATGGCTGTGCCATCACCATGTAGGGGAAAGTTTCCCCTACATGATGATTCTGTAGGTTTGCGTGTGTAGCCAACGGCTTCCGAGAAAACGGGCTCAGTGTTTGTTTACAAATGTTGATGGGGCCTTTTCTATTGTTGATCCAGAATTAAGGTAAAACATTATAATACCTTGCTGATAAACAATGAAAAAATATTTTCGTTTCAATAACCACCGCACTAAGTACAACACGGAATTTTATTTTTCTCGAATCAAATAAACGGCATAACACGAGAACTTCTGCCGCGAATATTGTGTTTGCTACATAAAGCCTTCAAGAAAATCGAGTTGTCAAATCAGCACCACACGCAGCACCAACACTGAGAAAAAAGATTGGTAAACTCAAACATATTTTAGTTTCATTTAACCGGAGTTTCACGTTGAATTGGGCACAAACATCATATTAGTTTGATTTGACTACCTACGGTGGTTAAAAAAACTTAAATTGAATAATTGCTTCGGGAACAATGCAGTTAAGTTCAACTTACATCCGGTTAAATTAACCATTATGTTGGTTGTTTGATTATGACAGCTACGAAAACAAACAGATTAGTTGGTTAATTCTACCAACGCTTATGGTTTGCTCCAAACAAATTTTAGTATGATTCAAACTGCATTTGAATCAAACAAATGGAAACGTTTGAAACAACAAACATTTCAGTTTTCATTCAACTTCATTTCTACTGTAAATTCAAAAATATTTATTTGATTAAAATGCTAATTAAAAACATAAAAAAAGTGCACATTTACAATAGACTTCTCTCCGTCTAAGAGAAATCTACAAATGCTACTGCGAGCCTTTCTACTATTTTCAGTTTCTTACCTATTTTTGAGTGATAGCGTCAGAGCATGCAGCGGGCCAGGTAATGGGATATGAAGTAACCCAAAGAAGTCTGTTTCAAACTAAATTTATTGTTGTTTTTTCTCCTAACAAAATATCAGTTTGATTTTACCGTCGCTCTGGTTGAATCAATCTAAAATTTTAATTTGATTCCCTGGGTCAACACAACCTGCGTTTTGGTAATAATAAATCCATCTCAATTTGTAAACAACAAAAATATTAGTTTAGAACAATCATAATTTGTGTTGTATTTTGGTAATATATTTAGGTAGAAACAACCAACCTACCTGTTTGTTTCAAAATGAAATCATTGGTTTGAAACAACAAAACGGACTTTTAAAACAATCAGTTTTTTAGTATGGATGTCAACCAACAAGTTAGTTGTTTCAAACGGGACTGTTTTTTTCTCCATGAAGTTAACGGCTTCACGATTGTTGTTCGTGGATGACAGCCGCTTCAGTCCTGTGCGAGGGGCGCGCAAGAACATTTGAGTACAGCACACACTTTTTGAAAGTATTAAAAATACGCGTTTAATACGGCTAATTATACTTTGAGTACGTCAGAATACCCACTTGAGACTTTAAATACACCTTTATTACAATTATACTATTTTTGAGTGCTATGAAATACATTTCTATTAAAATTTGAATACTGAAAGTACAGTTAAATACATTTTTAATAAATAAGATTAATTTAAAAACATTTAAGTATGATCGATTATTTTGATAACAACTGCAGATTTCGATAATCACCCAAGTAACCACAAGCATTATATTATTGCACTTATTCAACCCAAAACCAACATCGGTGATGCGAGATCGCATCAATTCAACAGTTGTCAGGTAGTAAAGCGTTAGATAAGCTTGAAAATGTAGTGATGCATTACCAATGCAATAATGCTGCTTTAGCAATGTCTTATGGCATTACAAAAGATACAGCATTAGTTCGACCTTAGTGGGGCCCTTTTCAGCTTTAATTCAACTTCAATGATGCACTAGATGTAATACATATGCCCTATATATGCACGCTATTACAGCCTCGTGGTTTCTTGGGCAAAATACATTCTTATTACAAAGACATGCTTTGAGTACCATAAAACACATTTTAAACACTTTTCAATAATTTTAAATACCTAAGAAATCCAAATCAATACCTCGCGTACCATTTAGTACATGTAATGTATTTAAAATCCCCTTAAATATATTTAGACTACAATTTACATCCTAAATAACAAATAAATATATTGGATTACAGTTTAAATACCTCGATTACAAGTAAGCACATTTTTATTACTTAAAATATCAAACACACAGCACACTATTATAAGACCACTCATTTGTACAGAAAACTACTCAGTTTTTCTATTATGATTCCTATTCCAAATTGGTCTAGTTTAGCGAGAATTTATTTATTCAAAATGTATAACTTGTAAAATGCACTGCATTGACAGAACTCAAGATGGTTGTGTCCAATATTAAATTTACCACATCAAATAAGGTTTCTCTGTTGACCTCGGTTTTGACCCAATAACATTTCAACTCAATATGAGTAGTCCTAATAATAGCGTGTAGGTAGAACCTTGAACATTGATTAAGAACACGCTCGAAACACCCTCTCTTTCATTTGTATTGTCCTTCTTTTTTTATCGAAAAATTAGATGAGAGCATTAAGTAACATTTACGTGTGAGTAAAAGAGAAAGGAATACAATTCCACTCAATTATTGAGTAGAATGCAACTCTTAAAACACTCAAGACTCACTTAGTATTTTCAATATATTTGAGTCCTTTTAAATCTCATTAAATACTTTCAGGTACTCAAAATACTCATAAAATACTTTTCAGAACTTTAAATACAATTCAAATACTCTTTGAGTAGCTAAGATATTTTTCAAATACTTTTGGTTTCTTTGAGTCCTTTAAAATACTTTTGATTACTTTAAATATTCTAAAGTGTTTATAAATACTCTGTAAATCAAGTTAAATCCGGACGTATTTTCAATACGACACACTCAGTAGAATACTCTGCGTGCCCCTCGGTCCTGTGCTACCTTTTCCCTTATTGTTATGACATTTACTGTTAAAGTCAACAACTATAAGCTATAATTACGTGATAGCCATCATGCCGATACCAACGAACCCGCAAGAGCAGTAGATTAACGGAGTCACACCACCTGGCCGAAGTCCATCGTCCAGCACATCATCAAGAAATGTCCCGTCAGCAGGTTTAGGTTACAAATAGCCGAACGAACAGTCGATCGCTCTCTTTTAGTATTGATCCGTGACATAGTTAAGTTCAAGTTAATTAAGCAGTAGAATGTAATTAGTGTAAGAGTTTAGTTAATAAATATTTTTTTATGAATCTCTGAGACCAGATCTCATTATTGGCGCTGTAGCAGTTCGGTAAAGTTAAGAAGACTTGTGTCAAGTAATGAAGCGTTAGATTAGCTTAAGAATGTAATGATGCATTACCAATGCAATAATGCTACTTTAGCAATGTCTTATGGCCTTACAAAAGCCATAGCATTAGTTCGAACTTAGTGGGGCCCTTTTCAGCTTTACTCCAACTTCAATGATGCACTAGACGTAATACATATGCTCTATATATGCATGCTATTACAGCCTCGTGGTTACTTGGGTTGTGTTAGCCCCACCGAACCACACACAGTACGTGGATAGCAACACGATTATGTATACGCCACTATTTTGAGAACAACGCACTCCAAGTAGACGTCGTTACTCACCCCATCACCACGAAACATTCAAAACCAACGAGTGCGCATCAGGTTTCGTGAGCACAAGGCAACATTCGCCACGACGATAACCAAGTACCGTTGACAATTTCATTATATCCATGCCGAAAGCTGCTAGTGAAAAAGCACTCAAGCAGGCACGAAAACAGCTGAACAATACATTCAAGACTGTTAGCCTTCCGGAAATCGAAGACAACTCAGATTCGGATAGCTCCGGTGACCTGTCGCACATTCCTATTAAAACCATAACCTTACCCAACGAATTTCTGAGTTATCAATTAACCAAACTACAGAAATGGAACAAATTATGGAGCAATTATGCCTTATGAATAACAACATTGTCTTCCTAACTCAACGTCAAGAAACGCAAAAACAAACACTCAAGGAACTAAACCGAACGAACATAGAGAATACATAAATAACAGATACCCAATCCGAAAACATTAGAGCTGAAGATTTCTATAGAATTCTAGACCCTATTAAATCCCTACCAACTTATGACGGTAATAGAAAACATCTACAAGCGGGGTTATCTACTGCGGAAGACACCTTAAAAATATTCGATGGAAAAATTAATTCACAACTTTATAAGATGTACGTTACAGCCGTAACAAACAAAATAGAGGGGAAAGCTAAAGATATTCTTTGTCTTGCGGGCAACCCTCAAGACTTCGATTCCATTAAAACATTCTATTGAAAAATTATATTCCTGGTGCAGTTGAAAACCGGAATATAGCAGTCGCGCCAATCGATTTTACTCCCGTTTCATAAGTCCAAACAATGGCGCATCTAGTGCGCTGTATGGCGCATCTGATGCGCTATACAGCTCACTAGATGCGCCACTGTTTGAATTCATAGAACGGGAGTAAAATCGATTGGCGCGACTGCTATATTCCGGTTTTCAACTGCACCAGGAATACGAAAGATTGCTCACGCAGGGGGAGGGGGGTGTCAGAAAATTGTTCAAATCCAGTCCACCTGGAATATGAATAGCCCCTAAGTCGCTCAGCCATTATTAGTAAAGGCCGGTCTACAATGAGGAGCGCAGCGGCGCGGTGCGGCAGTTTTTGACAGTTAGTCCATATATTTTATGTCAAAAACTGCCGCACCGCGCCACTGCGCTCCCCATTGTAGCTCGGCCTTAACACCTTCAAAAACACACTCCGACACACTTCAAACACCTCGCCACCGCAACAACAATCAATATGTAACTACACTAATAAAAAAGCAACGGTAAATTTTATGTGTCACACACATACATTTTTACAATTTTACCCACAAATTATATCTATGTGTAAATCCACATACATTCTATATGTACACTCCCGCGCCACTTTACTCAATTTTTGAGTACAATTGTATGCTATCTCTTTTTCTCTCACGGAAATGTTACTCAATTTTCGTTAAAAAGTGGATCAACTCAATTTTTGAGTAGATCCACTTTTTACGAAAATTGAGTAACATTCCCGTGAGAGAAAAAGAGATAGCATACAATTGTACTCAAAAATTGAGTAAAGTGACGCGGGAGTGTACACAGAAACTCTACACAGGAAAAAATCTTGTAGTAAAAACTACCATTTCAACCTAGATTTCAACCGACTATGCCTATATTTAAAACTACCATGAAACTTCAGTCAAAGTTACTACGTTTATAGTAAAACCTTCAACATTTCTGGTATATTTGACACGAGACCTCATATTGATATCAACCGCAACATGGTTGATCTTATCGCAGGCATGGTAAAATAGTGTAGGAATTTGAAATTGGTTCACGGTTGCAGAACCCCTAGATCCGAAGTATACCTTATAGTTTGTACCTTGTAATAATTATAGCGCTTTTCCGTATGTTATTTTGACACAAGATTCATTATGCTTGGGATCGAGCTTGGGGCCGGTGTGCAAGTACTTGCTACACTCAGCGAAAAAAACTTTCGATATTCAAATTCAGTATGAACTTCATAAAAAATGTATCTTATGAAATATAGTGATGCTGAAAAAATAAAAATATGAAGCAACCTGGATTCGAACCTTGAACTTTGAGGCTATGGGTCCAGTGACTTGCCCGCTAGTATATATCAACACCTGAAATTAGGATAGCTTAAAGGCATACAAGAATAACGGTGTGTGAAACAAAATCTATTCATAAGTCCGCCTTAAGAAATTCCAAAGCGTCGTACATTCATTTATTTATTTATTTATTTATCTATTTATTTATTTATTTAGTCAGCACTAAATTCTTCAGGACTATCCCGCTGACCGCATGCAATATGACTTTCAGGTATTACTGGTACCACTTCCACGCATGTTGGCACCATTTCCATCTGGTTGCTGCACAAATTTTCGATAGTAGTTTTGACAGATATGATCAAACACAGAAACACTTTCAGACACTCCGAAACACGATCAGCGCTAACACAACGTGGCAGAGTGTCTAACCCCCTTTAAGCGATCCTCCCCTTGGATTTCAGTGTTTAGAAAAGTTTACGGTTGCCGCAATGCCGCTACCCCGCTCGTATTGTGAATGGCCCTTAATGGCGACGATGCTGACGTGCAAATTTAAATAACAAAAAATCAAGAAGAAGATAAAATGTCCAAACACTGGTCCCTGTATGTAGGATTTTGAAGCCAGTTTAAATTTTTTAAGTTTGTTTTATACCGATTATATTACGTATGAATATAAACAATCAGTTACCTTGAATACTATGAAACGACAAAGGTTTGTTAACGAGAGTGTGTTCATATTCGATCTTTATCAAATTTACCTTGATAATTTCAGGATCAAAACCGCATCAAGCCGTGTTTACGTGGATCGTCAATTTGATTCACCAGATCCGGACGTCGAGTTAAATGAGGCCAAAACTAATCCAGTAGAAAAATGGATGGAAGCGCAGTTGTTGCCAGGTGATACACTGCAAGCTATTGCGCTAAGGTTTAATTGCACGGTACGATGGATTGATATTTTTGTTTCATAATAAATACCTTACTAAATATGTTGTAGATAGCAGAATTGAAAAAAATTAACAAGATAGACAAAGACAATGAAATTTTTGCTCGGAGGATAATCAGAGTGCCAATTACCCCACATTCAGTTCTATTAGAAACACTGCCAAAAGTGCACAGTAGTGGTAACAGTAGCCCAAAGAGTGTTCCTAGCATAACACTAAGTGCCACATCCGTGTTGGCAACGCAAGCAAATTTGGATGAAAAACTGATTGTGGCTGCGGTTAGTAGTGCTTCATACAAAGAGGATACCCTAAACCAAATCATACAAAACGCAAGAAACGAAACTCACAATAATTGTGGTGACCCACAGGAGGGATCGAGTGAAAGTTATAGAGTTGACGACTCCTCTTCTCTACAGCCTTTGCTAAGTGGGGAGTATGACGAAAATTTGCCGCAACCACGTCCAGTACGTTTACCTGCTAGCGATTTCTCGTGTAATGGATCCGACTGTGATATCTCCTGGATTTGTCTACTCGTGTGCATTTTGGCACTATGTTTTGCTATTCCACTAATATACATATTTTATATTGCCGAACATCCTGAAAAATATCATCACAATCAAGATACAGAACCCAGAATAGTGGACTTGAAAAAAGCCAGTATTTTCAATGAGAGTAATGTGAGTTATAACATGTAGTAATTTTTCGCCACTCATTAGAAAGCCGATTTCGATTGAAAGTACCTACATATTTGCTAGGTAACAAGTAAATTTGATCAACAACTGAACATCACCTTCGTAGGTTTAGATATTTAAATATTCTGTGTTTTTATCAATTACCGCCAATTCTTTTCTCAAATTTATTTTGCATTCCCGTACCACAGAAATAATATGTCTTTGGATAATGAAAAGGAAATGAAATGAAGACCTATTTAGACCGAAGGCTTAAGGAATAATTTAACAAATGAGTGACTGAAACAGTCGTTTCGACTTGTTATCCAAACGGAAAACGTTCAAAAAACAAGTTGATGTTTGACTTGAATCCTTCAATGTCAAATCAATTCTAACAGATTGATATAATTCCCCTGTCGAATTGTATATTTCTGGCTGATTCTTCTGCGTTCTTAGCATTTCAAACTTATTACCTTGCATATTCGGTAATTACCTTTTTTTTTAACTTGAGATGCCCCACAGTTATTGATTGACCCATTTCCACAGTTAATAATTAATTATTTACAGTTTTTGTTCAACTTTGGCATAAAGGATCACTTAGTTAAGTAGTTTTCATTATCACTCGACCTTCGAATTATTCTATATTTTCAGATTTTTTCATCTAGAAGTTGCTGGAACTTTCCAACTAGGTAGATAGAAAAAAGTTGAGATTTGACAGCTTCTTCCAGCATGACCTTTCAGTTTTGTTGGTTTGAACTTGCTTTGTAGTTAATTTTAACTTCAGAGCTTAGGGAGGCCTTATTGTTATTTGGTTTGATAACTATAAACAGTTTTTATACAAAAATCATACACAGAAGCAATGAATTTAAAATGACGGGTAGATAATGTCGGAAAAATTATCGGAGAGACATAGGGCTACATTAAGGGTTGTAAAATCAAATATATTGTTATTTTACCGAAATAACAGTATTGTTAGTAGTTTACCAGACTTGTTTATATATGTTTAATGCAAATTAATAAATAATATTACTTGTTTACTGAAATTACATTTTTTCCGAAAAATTCAATTATCCAAAACAGATAGCAATTGGCGATCAAAAGTAAGGATGGGTTTCAAAAGTTATTTTATTTTATTGATGTATTATCGGGGCATGACGCCAAGTCACCAGTCTGAGTTGAAGAACTAATGTAAGGTATAATACACCAGGGAATAGCAACATGGGTAGAAACATGGGGATTTCGCATTTTACGGGATACACTATTAGTAGTGCACACTAAAGATGTACACCGTGTCCAATATATTCTCATACAAAATAAAACTATTTCAAATCGATAATCCAGATTTTATTGATAACTTTACCCATTATATTGCAATATAATACCAACAATCAATATGCAACTAGCGATTTGAAATTGGTTCACTGTTGTAGAACCCCTTGGTCCGAATTACACCTTGAAGCCAGCACCTTGTTATACATATTTGCGCCTTTGTTTTGATTTGCTGTGTTATTTTGACAGAGTATTTGAGAGTGTGTTCATGTGAGTTCATTATAAGGGGTGCATTATTGAGCTTGGGACCGAGCTTGGGACGATGTTCTAGTACTGACTGAGCCAAGAAAAAAAATCGTTTTTGTATGGGACTTACTGGTCTTAGAGTTAGTCTACACTGAAAATAAATCAATAATTTTTATTATTAAAATTGGCACTTAAATTGGTAAATTTTTGCATCCAATTGAAATCATGTGAGTCAGTATGATTTTCATTTGCCGCACATAATTTTTAACACCCGTCACTTAATACACAGGTTCGTTTCCAATGAGACTGATATGGTCCGCACATATTTTTCAATGGAGCGAGAAATGTCATTAAAGTGTATTTTCACTTTGCCCTATTCTATCCATCTTCGCACTTAAAACGAATTAAAAAACCGGGTGTGAATAACAATCAGCAGAAATCTAATTTGAAAAACAAAGCGACAGGCCTATCAAAAGCGATTGTTCAGAATGGGAAAGGTGAGAGGAAATTCGTATTCGATTGCCGGGAGAAACGTGTTTTGTTTACGTCGAATTTTTTTTACAAAATTACAGCATCCGTTGAAGAAAATTTTGTGCTTGAACCGGAATCCCCCAAGGTCGTCAAGAAGGAGAAAAACGTAAGATCCAGGAAGCCGGTAAGTTATTTACGAAAGCATGAATATTCTTGATTTTTGATCGATTTGTTTTTATAGTTGTGACGCGTCCGAAGCAAAGCGATGATGAAGAAAATGGTCAACCCGAGGAAGATGGTGATGCTGAAGAACAAGAAGCGTCTCGGGTTGGAAGCAGCAGTGCATACGAAATACTGCTCGGCAATCAGGAATTCGATTCGCTTCGTGGTAAAGTGTCGGACAATACGTTGAAGGCGATCGCAGAAATGGGATTCACAAAATGACCGACATTCAAGCTAAAGCAATTCCGCCGCTGCTTGAGGGGCGTGATTTGATTGGTTCTGCCAAGACTGGCTGTGGTCAAACGTTGGCGTTTTTAATTCCGGTTGTGGAGTTGCAGTTCAAACCACAAAATGCATGTAATAAAACGAAATAATAAAATAAATTTTATGATAAAATACAATCCATGCGCTTTTTCACATAAAACGTATTACAAAACTCAGTTGAATTTTGCTAGGACAATTTAATGCAATCCATGTACACTATAATTAATATCTATTCAGTTGTTGCACTTAAAGGCTATATTTATTGCACATATGGTCAACTACTCTATGGATCATGAAAAGTATTTGACCACATTTAATAAAAAATAAGTGCAGCACCGATACAGAGCAATAACTTTGCACTTTGCCCAAATCTATAGGTGATTGCACTTAAATATAAGGTGCATTGTTTTTTGAGTGTATGATAATACTGCTAAACTACAGCATATGTTTTGGAATAACACCGCCTTTAACCTTCTTGACCAGCTCCAGACGTTTTTCGAAACCGTCACAGGCACGACTTCCATCGGCATTTCGTCCCAAATTCGTTTGATAAGGGTTTTGAATTGGTTCATATTGGACGCCCTGTTACCTTCGCCAGCATGTATGACCATACGAAATAATCCAAGAGATGCAGATCTGGTGAACTGGGAGGCCATTCATTCATGTCCAAAAAATTGGTCAAATTTTCTCGGCACCAGGCCTGTACGAGATTTGCAGTATGCGATGGCGCTCCGTCCTGCTGAAACACATAGTGATCATCTCCAAACACCTCTTGTACATATGGCTTGACAATTTTCTCCAAAACTTCCGTTTTATAATATGTAGACGGTATTCACTTTAACGCCTTTTTCGACAAAAACCAGTGGTAATATGCCTCGCTTGCAAATTCCTCCCCAAACCATCACTGACGCAGCACTTTGGAACCGTGGAATATACTCTCTGGAACCGTTCTCGAAGAGAGAGCCCACAATTTGTCGTTCTGGACATTGTGGGATTGTTGCAAGACGAATAACTTTTCGTCGGAAAAGATAAATTCTTCCCCTTCGTGCCGCGACAAAAGCAGGCTTGATCTTTCGAGTCGTTTCTGCTTGGAAGGTTCCGGAGCTCCGTGAACCTTACGTTTCTTGAAAGCTTGGAATCCGAGGTCATTTTGCAGTATATTGTGCATTGACGCTCTCGAAACATTCAGATCTGCGGCCATTTTACGTTCAGAGCGCTGTGATTTTGTCTAATCCGTTCCCTGGCCACTTTAAGAACTCGTGCAGTCCGCACCGTACAAGTACGATCGGAACTCTTCCGGTCATCCAACGAGCAGGTGTCACGGTACCTTCGGATGGTCCGGTACACAAAATCCCGCTTTACTCCGAGGTTTTTCAAATTTCTGCAAATAGCGCCCGGCCCCCTTTCAAAAACTGTTTTATCACCACAGCATGAAAATCCTTCATCGCTGGTGAAAGATAAACACCGAATGAAAACAATCGGACATAACCTAAAAGCGTTTGTATAGACTTCTCTGCCGTCGTTAGTATTAGTAAGCAGATTCACTAATACAATCGTTTTGCTGGTTGAAAATAAAAAACAAACCGTTGTCAACCTGAACATTTTGACAGTTGATCTCGTGGTTGAAAACAATAAACAAATCAATCCTATACGTGTAAAGCAGCACGCTAGTGTTTGTGAGATCGCTCGGCGAAACCCTAATAAACATAGTTCAAAACTACACCAACACATACGTGAAGCATGTGTACAATAATATTGCATCGGTGCCCACGGGATTGGGGTAGGGTGCGAGAATTGTTGCTGGCTGTAGGAAGAAAAAGGTTAGTAAATGACGGCGAAAATCAGCTACCTTTCGATATGTTGGGAATGGTATCTACCAAAATACCTGCTAGCTGGAAATTACGTATAGTATAGTATTTAGAGTTGCCATCGCCTTTCAGTTCGTGCTACTTGAAAAAAAAGTTTGACGAATAACCATCTGATTTCTAACTTTATTTGTTTAATTATGTATTGTTAATTTTATTTGTTGTTAAAGTAAGCAAACTTAATAAAACAAGGAATCAATTGATTCATACATCAAACCTACATTTCTGATTAGTATGAATAATGGATCATGCGATGAATAATGGAACAGCTCCCCTACACTGACGAAAAAAATCTTAAGAAGTTCATTAAAAACCCTTATGAAATTTAGCCACAAGGAATCGGTTTGAAATTCATACTTAGACCAACCGCACCAATACGGTAATATCGGT